>SNQJ01S0193703.1:7630-17651 GCA_010110895.2 Picea sitchensis
ATATATATATATTTGGACCAAAAAGGTTTTGAGTGTCACCCTAGATTTCAATGCCTTTTAAATTGTTGGGCAAACATAAGTGATAATGATATAGAAAGCATAAGTGATGATGATATTTTTCCAAAAAAGAGTATTAAGATCATGTTTTTTGGCTTTGGATATTTTCATTAACTCAAGCATTACACTAGCACATATATCTTAAATATATGATTGGACCAAAAAGGTTTTGAGTGCCACCTTTGATTTCAAACCCATACCATGCAGAAAGAGAAATATTTAGGAGAAGGATGGAAGCAAGTGAAGAGATCCAAGGTAAACCCCAACCCTAACTCCAAAAATTCAAAGGAAAAACAAAGAGGACAAAAGGATATGGAAAATAGTTTTACAATACTTGGGAATCAAGAGGTGGAACCAATAAGCAAAGAAAATATTGCAGAAAATAAAGACAACTCAGAAGCGACAAGCTAAGAAAATAAAGAAACTACTCCACAACTAGAACCAGGAGAAATCCTTGAATCCCAAATATCAGAGACAAAGGAAGAAATATCTGAAGAAGATGAGGGGGAGGCTAATATTGGTTTAACTCAGAACCCCTCGAAACCAGCTACCAGAGGAAGGAAAACAAAAAAGGAAAGAAGAGAAAGGGAGACATACAAGGAAAAACTTCAAGGATCACAACCAACACTGGAAACAATGTTAAACCCAAGAAATACAAGGAACCAAGGGAAACCTTCTCATAGGACTCCCTCTAATCCAAAAAGCAGGTAATGAAGATAATCTCCTGGAACTGTAGGTTTCTAGGAAGCCAAAGCAAAAAAGAATCAATGAAAGACATAATCTGAATCTCAAATCCATATCTACTACTAGTCTAGGAGACTAAGTTGGAGGAATCTGAATTTCTCCAAACCAGTGCAAGACTGTGGAAAAAAGGAGCAGGGGCAGCGGTCAGTTCCATAGGAGCCTCAGGAGGGATTGGCTCCCTATGGAACTCCTCAACACTCAAAATATTGAATATAGAGCATTACACTCACTAGATCCTCACCAACCTTCTCCACAAAGAGTGAGGCATCCAGGTAAGCATTTTTAATATTTATGTCCCTGTACTCCCTGAGGAAAAAACATACTGCTGGAATCATTTAAGAGAATTTCTTAACATGCATCATATTGAGAGTTTAATTATTGTCGGTGATCTCAATGTCACTTTATCCCAAAGGGAAAAAAAAGGGGGAACCATTGTTAGAGACCCCATCCGTGAATGGGTTGAGGACATAATACTTGATTGGGAATTGGAAGATATAAAACCGTCTAGAGGAAAATATACTTGGTCCAACAAAAGAAATGGCCCAGGGCACATTGCAACAAGGTTGGACAGATTCCTGGTCCAAATATCTTTCCTCCTTTTAGGCCTCAACGTCGAGTCAAAGATACTCCCTTTCAGTTCCTCTGATCATAATCCAATAAGTCTAGAAATCACCAAAGACTCCCCCCTGGGCCCGATTCCTTTTAGATTCAGCCCATCCTAGATCCATCATGAGGATTTCTTTGAGTTGGTCATCGGAGTTTGGAAGGATCCAGTTATAGGTTCACCCTTCTATGTGTGGGAAGAAAATCTCTTAAGGCTGAAGAGGGCTCTCAAAATATGGTCCAAAACTTTGAAATCACCCTCGAACCAAAGAGTGGAAGCCCAAAAACACCTGGAAATGCACCAACTAAAAATGGAAGAAAGTAACATCAACCCACACATGCTGGAAACAGAAAAAGACTTCCATAGAAAGCTCCATACAACCTGTAGGGAGGAAGAAGAATACTGGAGACAAAAATATTGAAGCCTCTGGCTAAAAGCGGGAGATAAAAATACAAGCTTCTTTCATAAGCAAGCAGAGGCTGGAAAAAATTACAACTCTATCAAGGAAATTCAATTTCAGAATCAGACTGTCATGGATTTTGAAGGAATCAAGCAAGCTTCCCACCTCCACTTCAAAGGGATTTACACTGAGGAAGCCTCCACAAGAAGCCATCATCAAGTTCTCAATTTAATCCCTTCAGTTGGCAAACTAAGATCCAATCAACAACTTACCACTCTGGTCACTTTGAAAGAAGTGAAAGCAACCTTAGACAGTCTAGCCCCTGATAAAGCTCCAGGGCCTGAAGGATTTACAACCTGGTTCCTTCAAGTTTGTTGGCCAATCATAAAGCATGATCTGCATAAAATGGTCTTAAAATCACAAAACTGCCACAAGATTGGGGGAAGTACTAATTCTGCCTTCTTAGCTTTAATTCCTAAAGAAAAAGGAGCCTCTTCCTTTGACAGAATTCATCCAATTTCCTTGTGCAACACTGGATACAAAATTATCACAAATTGACTCAAGGGTATGCTTCCAGCAATCATTCCAGAGAATCAAGGAGGCTTCATTAAAGGAAGACACATAACTGACAATATAATTCTGGTCCAAGAAGCGATCCATTAAAGCATGCAACATGGTGAAAAAGGTATGATTATGAAACTAGATCTAGCAAATGCTTTTGACAGAGTAAGACATGTTTTTTTTTGTTTCAGGATTGCAAAAATATGGCTTCAATGCTTCTTTCATCCAATGGATTAAGGATTGTATCGAGACTCCTTGGATTGCTCTGTTAGTCAATGGAAGAGAAACATATTTATTTTAGGTAACTAAGGGGATCATGCAGGGATGCCTGATGGCCCCCCTACTCTATTCCATTCAAGCCTCAACGCTAAGATTTCAATTAAAACACTGTTTCTCCCAACTGGAATTAATGGGCATACAAATTGCAAGAGGGTTCAAAGATATAAACCATGCTAAATTTGTCGATGATACACTACTCTTGGGAGGGGCTAGTACCATCATAGATTGCAAATTCAAGCAACATCTAGACCTATACAAGGAAGCTTCGGGGAGACAAATAAATTATAGGAAGAGTAAAATATTTGGGTGGAACTGCAAGCCAAGGGAAATGGTGGAAATTTCTAGAATCTTGGAGATGGAAGGGTAAACTCAATGGGAGTCATTCAAATACTTAGGTGTCCCCATATTCAAATGCAAGCCCAAATCTTCCCATTGGTTTCCTATTGTTGACAAAATAAAAACTAGAATTCAAGCGTGGGGAGCTTCCTGGTTAAACTTGGCAGGGAAGTTAGTTCTTCTTAAGTTGGTGTTGGCCAGTATTCCAATATATCAAAGCTCTATCCTATTAGATCCATCTGGATGAAAAATCCAAATTGAGTCACTTGTAAGAAGATTTCTATGGAAAGGTGGCCATCAGAATGAAAACAAATTGCCTCTATTGAGTTTGGGTAAAGTAACAAATCCTTACACAGAAGGAGGTCTTCAGGTAAGAGATCTGAGAGCCCAAAATCTGGCACTAGGGGTCAAACTTCTCTGGAACCTGGTCTTTGAAAAACTCGCCTAGAGAAAGAACGCTATGTGGAAGAAATATTACACAAGCACTAGAAGGAGATGTATCAACACAGCCCCGAAAGTCTCAAAGGGATCGCCATTTTTCACCATTTGTCAAAAAGCCTCAGCGTACTTCAGTCCCCATCTAACCTGGATACTAGGAAATGGCAAAAACATTCAGATTTGGGAGGACTTGATCCTAGGAGAGCCCCCTTTAGAATCCATCCCGGGTACCAACAATTTAAAGAATTTCCTCCATGCCCAGTAGTTAAACACGATTTGGGACATTTCAAAGTGAAATTCGGATACAAACAAAAACTGGAAAGATTTGAATCTGAAGTCTGAGCCACCTACACAATGAAGAAAGTCGATTACTCATGCTCCTCCAGGGGAAATCGACGATTGCTGCAAATAAGAAAGATCGAAGGGGATGGGTACAACAATCCGACTCTTACACAGTTTCAGAGGGTTACAAGTACACTAAAGAAGCCTTGAATGCGCCCTCCAATCCGGCCATGTGGAAAGAAGTTTGGAAATACAAATCCATCTCGAAAATTGACTTGTTCATTTGGACACTAGCGCACAATGCCATTCTCACTGGAGAACATGAGGAACATCTTAGACTTGTGCTTCAAGTGTTAAGAGAACATCATCTCTATGCCAAATTTAGCAAGTGCGACTTTTTCCAGAAGCAAATACATTACTTGGGCCATGTCATATCTAAAGAAGGAGTGGCAGTAGACCCTGAAAAGACCAGGTCTATCATGGAGTGGCCTACCCCAAAGGACGTTTTGGATATCAAATCCTTTATGGGCTTAGCAGGATACTATAGGAGATTTATAAAAGGATTCTCCAAGATTGGTTGTCCAATCACTGCCCTCCAGAAGAAGGGAGCTAAATTTACGTGGACATAAGAATGTGAAGAAATATTTCAATCCCTAAAACATTTACTGACCCACGCACCTGTGTTGAATATTGCCGATCCCAAAGCTGACTTCCTTGTGTGCACAGATGCCTACAAGGAAGGGCTCAGAGGAGTCCTTATGCAAGGAGGAAGTGTAGTCTGCAATGAATCCCAAAAATTGAATGAGCATGAAGTCAACTATGTGACCCATGATCTAGAACTGGCTGCCATAGTGTACGCCTTAAAAATGTGGAGGCATTACCTCCTGGAAAGAAAAATTGTACTTATGACAGACCACTGTGGATTGCGATATCTATTTGACCAACCAAAACTCAATGCTAGACAAGATAGGTGGATGGCCCTTCTTAGTGAGTTTGATTTCGAAATCAAACATATCAAGGGAAAGGAAAATAAGGTGGTCGATGCCCTTAGCATAAGTATGAAAACAATTCATCTAGCAGTGGTGAGCACTTGCGAGACGAATGTCAAGGAAAGAGTCAGGAATGCACAAGAAACAAACACATTCTTCTAGACCGTGACCTCGTACTTGGAGCAAGAACCCACAGGAATAAAGTATGAAGGCTACCAGATGATAGATGGCGGTCTACTAACTTACAAAAACAGATTGTATATTCCATAATGTGATGACTTGAATAGGTTCATAATGGATGAACTACATAAAATACCATATACTGGTCATCCTGGATACCAGAAGATGATCACAGCCACCAGGAAACAATTATATTGGCCTGGATTGAAGAAAGACATAGCTGAGTACTTAGCCAAATGCATAGAATGCCAACAAGTTAAAGAAGAACACTGACACCCGGCAGGATTATTACAACCTCTACCAATCCCGGAATGGAAGTGGGAAACCATTTCCATGGACTTCATCACCGGATTACCGACATCGACCAAACAAAATGACACCATCATGGTAGTGGTGGATAAATTGAGCAAGTCTGCCCATTTTATCCCCATAAAATCGACTTGCAAGGAAATAGATATTGCCAACATATTCATGAAGGAGATATTTAGACTACATGGTATACCTAAAGAGATCGTGTTTGACAGAGACACGAAATTTACTTCGAACTTTTGGAAATCCTTGATGGCTGGTCTAGAGACCAAATTATTGTTTAGCACCGC
This sequence comes from Picea sitchensis, assembly GCA_010110895.2. NCBI lineage: Eukaryota > Viridiplantae > Streptophyta > Pinopsida > Pinales > Pinaceae > Picea > Picea sitchensis. The sequence goes on from SNQJ01S0193703.1 coordinate 13,100, forward strand.
CTATCATCCTCAAACCGATGGACAGATGGAAAGAGTGAACCAAATATTGGAATACATGCTAAGGATGCATGTAATGCATCAACCCAAAAAGTGGGAAGATTACCTGCCACTGGTGGAATTCTCCTACAACAATGGCTACCAAGAATCCTTGAAGATGAGCCCTTTCAAAGTCCTCTATCATAGACCGTGCAATACTCCAATCAGTTGGAGTAATCTTGTGAACAGAGTTACTATTGGACCTAACATGTTGAAAGAAATGTAACAACAAGTGACTCAGATAAAACAAAATCTAAAGGTCGCTCATAATAGACATAAAATTTGCGTCGACCGAAAGAGAACTCCGAGAGAATTCAAGATGGGAGACCACATATATCTTAGAGTTAGGCCCAGGAAGAGTTCCCTGAGGATGGGATCTTGTGCCAAGTTGGCACCTCATTATTGTGGACCCTTTGAAGTTCTAGATAGAGTGGGACCCTATAGGCTAGCACTTCCTCCCACAGTAAAATCACATAATGTTTTCCATGTTTCATTATTGAAGAGATGTGTACATGATTCTAATCATATAATTGACTGGTCTGTGATCCAGGTGTAATCAAAGGGAGAATTCCTGCTAGAACCTCAATGCATACTGGACAGAAAGGAAACCCCACTCAAGAACCGAACCATCGCATAGGTCAAGGTGCAGTGGAAACATTTTGGCCCAGATGAGGCTACGTGGGAAATGGAAGATGCCATGAAATAGGCATATCTGATTTTGTTTACTTCTGAACATACACGTCATATTGATAGATAGAACATTGAGGACACTGTTCCTTTAAGGGGGAGGGAATTGTAACACCCTGTTTCCCCCAGTCTATAAAAAAGAACTATATTGGCCAAGAACTATGGCAAACTCAAAGATGTGAATGTTTGACTTGATGGACTTTTGTATAAAAGGTCGATGAATGTAAATTATGTTATGAATATGTGTTACATGATTGCTAGGAGGGGGATGTGCTAAAAGAGACCATGATGGTTAATGAGAGGTGGTGGAAGGGACTTAGAATGGTTGCATTAACTTTCACCAAGCCAGTACTATACTGGTTTATACTTGCTCACAAACCAAAGCAGCTCTCTGATCCTGGAATGGATTTCCCGTTAGATTGGTAGGTGGGGAGGCTCCTCAAGAGTTAATGATGGGATGGGGGTGAACTGCCCATCCGTAACAACCCTCAGATCTGACCACGGACGACGGAATTCGCGCCACACGCAACCTTGCAGATAAAAATTGGCAAGAGAGGAAATGTGGTAAGGGAGAGAGCAGTGCACGCGACGGGGATCACGAAAGAGACTGGAGAAACCCTGGAAACGCAGGGAGTTCTGAATATTAGAATAAGGAGAGTAACCTTCGTCCTGGATTATTTTCCTGCATCAGGAGAAGGAGATTAGCCTTCGGCCTTGATTTCTGTTGAGTTGGAAGTAGGAAACTGAACCTCAAAGCATCGTGGTCTAGCTCGGGGGTGGCTAGTGGTAAATCTGTTTGAAGTCACTAAGCCTATGGTTGGGTGGAAACGAGCACCCCTCTCAGCAGTTGCATCATGCCTGGTAGATCTGATAAGTGTTTTATACCTTGTATTTCGAACTGAATATCATGAATACATGCTTATGTTTATATGCCCATAATAATTTTTGTGTAGAATGATTGCATGGTGTGTTAGACTAGAAATAAGGGATGCCTGTGTATGCTTACATGCCATAATCGGTTTCTGTACAAAGGATTAAGGTTGGGGCATGAATTTTCTCCACTAAGAATCGTCATGTTTGCTTAACTCTTGTGATGTTCTGGGAAGGAGAAGTTGAATTTCGTGATTCAAGCTCAGAAGGGATAGCGAGCCCNTTTGGTAGACGAACGGTTGGAATCCTTTCGGGATTACCCTAGATCTATCGAGAACGATGTATCTAAAGAAGGAGCGCAGACGTTAACACCTCGACCCTTTCATCCTTCGCATGTAGCGATGGGATCCTGGACCGTAGATCCAAGGATCTGATGGAGCCTTATTGACCGTCGATCTTAGCCTTTGTATAGGTAGGAGAGTAGCATTTCTCTTTCTCATGACTTGGAGTGGTCAAGGGTAAGGATGCATGAAATCACGATTCGTGAGATCGTGATGTGATTGTGACCGTTGGATCCAAGGCACAGGAGAACCATTGGATCAGAAATTTTGTGGTTATCGCCTATCGGGGGTTTGGAACTTGAGGGAGTTTCTTTTCAATTGTAGAAGTCGCGAAGTGCCGAGCACTGAGGGCTCGTGCAAACATGTTACCCATCTGTAAGTGGGGATCGCGTGGTTGACAAGTGGCATAACAACAAGAACCCAAAGAAAGGTGGGAATGGGTGACAGGTGATGGACACATGTCACCTGGGAAGGAGTCAACCCATTGTTGACTTATCGTATCTCGGGAACTCGTGAAGGAGGATCATGAGGGCTCAACACTCCAATTCGCGAAGTCGCGAGATGCAAGTAGCGCTAGTATTTAGCCTAGGAAGAAGGTAACCAGTGGTGGACATGTGTGACACTGGGAAAGAGTTAAATCACTGTTGACTTATCGTGGCTCGGGGTTTCACAGGATGAAGAAGCTGCACCTTGATCGCTAAGGCCGCGAAATGCCGAGAGCCAAGGTCTCGTGCGACGGGCAACGGCGACATAGCTTGTGAGCAGAGTATAGCGGGGTTGACAAGTGGCGTGTGCACGTCGCTTTGGCAAAGTCCACGCAACATTGACCTCTCGTGTCTTAGGGATTCGCGAAGGAGGAGCACGAGAGCGCAACACCTCAACTAGTGAGGTTGAGAGTAGTGCTAGTGTTTGGCCTAGCCTACGGTTACATGTAGCAGGTGCTAGTGAGGAGGGAGCCATACCCGTATAGCATCTCGGGTATTGGTGTTTGGAGAAAGGGGAGTCAAGAGTCTTGATTCCCGACTTGCGAGTTGCGAAAGGCGCTTGTGCTAAGGCTAGCTTGTGGTCGTTTGGAGGAGGATAAGGAAAGAGAGGGTCTGCACTATGCCCCATAGAAGTCTCGAGGATTCTGTTCCTCTAAGAAAAAGACGAAAAATCTAAGTTGTTGTAGTGGGTGTGTGACATCAACCCTCTACTTTCGAGTGGGAAATCAGGTTGAACACCTAAAACTTCACAAACTGGCGCAAATCCCTCTAAAGACATAGTCTTTTTTTTAACAGAGCTTCTAAAGGAAACCCTAGTGAGGCTGGCGGAGGAGGGGTTATTATTGACCCCAAGGAAATAAAGATGCTTTCATATTCCTGGGGAATCGACAAGGACACAAACAATATAGTTGAAGCTTTAGTCCTCTGGCAAGGTTTATCTCCAACCCAAATCATGAACATCACGGACCTCAATGTCTTTGGAGACTCTCGTATCAGCATTCAATCTCTCTCTTGTAAGAACCTGACCAAACATATGAGGCTCAGGCAAATCCTTTAGAAAATTAAACTCCTTATGTCCACTTTCCATTCTATCCATCTATTCCACATTCTGTGGGAATTAAATGGTGAAGCAGATAAAGAAGCTAACAAAGAAGTACTGCTAAGCAAAGGAGTTCTAATACTAGACATAATCGAGGGATTAGATAAATTACCTTAAACTAGTGAACGAGAGCCACTCCCGAAGTCCCAGTTGAGACCACCCAATGAAGACTGAATGTAATTGTGCCAACAGTTTTCTGTCGTTTTCTTAATATATCTCATACCCGTTCTTGTTAAAAAAAATGATGATATTTATGGATTTTTCCATAATAAGGAGTTTTGAGATCATGTTTTTTGGGATATTTTCATAAACTCGGTTCATGATGATCTGATTTTGATTTGGTTTATTTTGAGTTGGATATATTTTTTTTAATCCTCATGTTATTGGAGGATTACAAAATTTTTGACAATATTTGTATAGGCTGATGGAGTTGAAAATTTGAATTGTTTTTAGTTTAAAATACATTGCAAAAAATGTAATTCTAATACTAGAAACAAAAATAATGAAATTCTCAAAATCTAAGTTTGAGAGTTTCATTTCGAACATTTTCTAAATTTTAAGTTTTTTCATTTTTTTTGTCTTAGTTTTTCATGAGAAAAAAAATGTGAAAAATGAATCATGGTTGAGCTTTTGATGTTTTTTTTATAAAAAATAAACTCTCAACCAAAAGTTTGAAAGAATTTCAACCAAATAATCTCCACTTCAATTAAGATTGTCTTTATAAAATTTTGAAATCATAGTTGGATTTCAAATTTTCCTTGTAAGAAATATATTATATGTCAATAAATTTACTAACCCATTGAAACTTTCGGCAGAGATATTATTCAAATCATGATCAAAAAAACAAAAATTATAATCTTTCACCATACTTCATTCCAAACAGTGTTACCTATTTTTACTTAGATATCAATTATATATACACAAACTTTTTCCATACTTAAATTCAAAATAATGTCTTCCAAACTCATACGTTCTCCATTGCCACTATTACTATTGTCATTTCATCCCATCTAATTGTTTAACATATAATTACA
>SNQJ01S0193704.1:0-14478 GCA_010110895.2 Picea sitchensis
GAAAACTGGCGTTTCTTAAAGAACATTTTCTTTTTAGGGAAGAAAGTTTTGCGTTTCTTAGGAGACTTAGATTCGTCTTTAGAACAAGTACAGCTTGTTCTTTTGGTTGGCTTTTTGTCTTTCGTTTGAAAACAACCATAGCTCCCCGTTTTCCCAAAAAACATCATTTAAGGCCTCAAAATGGCCCCGGAAGTTAAAAACTGCTAAAAATAGTAAATTACCAAAATTGCCAAAAACATGTTTTGGGCCAGTTGGAGAAGGTGGGTGGCCACTGATATCCACCTGGATCAGAAAAATCCGATAAGATCGGATATGGTAAATCTTCAAGGCTAAAAGTCAGAGAAGATAAATCTGATCGGATCAGATTACAGGGGCATATGTGACAAGGGAAAATCAGATCTTAAATGTCATGGGATGAAGGATGTGTTTGCGACGTCTTCACCTGAAGCAAGAAGATACCTCTTTATCAAATGCCTGAACTGTGAGATAATAGGGTTGTGAGTTCAAACCATAGATGTGCAATAAATAAAGAAGTGTAACCAGCAAGCAGCGGAAGGTAGGGCGAACAACGGAGGACAGTTGGACAAATTGGATGAAAGATAAGATTGATTAAGTGGCATATTTTTATTGGACAAAAAGTCTTGAGCAAAATCCCCCTAAAAAAACGCTTTCGATGTAATAAAATCATAAATAATTTTTGCTTCAAAGAATTTGGAAGTATTTAAAAAATAACACTATAAAATCATCCATTGTAATTACTCTTACCTTACTCTCCCTTCACAATCGTCCATGTGTGTGTACTATTGTATGAATATTGTAATGAATCAATCGATGAATACTTTGTTTATCGATTCAATGATATTGAGAATTTCATTGGAATGAGGGTCACTACCATTAATAAGTGACAATCATGCTTGTTCAATGTTATTATATAATTCTATTATATAGGGTTTTATGATTAATAATTAATAAATATATTTTTAGGAAAGTTAATATATGAGATTTTTGTGATTAAATAATTAAATATAAAAAAAAAATAGTAAAAATTAGATGAAATAACTAATTTTAAAAAGTGATTCATGATTAATTAATGAAGGGGTAGGTGTATGGGTAGTGTTTTACGATTTTGTGGGATCAAAGGTGTTTTATTTTGCTTGGATCCTAGGATACTCTTTCAATAATCAAATAGAGGCGTTGGCACATTGGCACTCTATATGAGATTAAAACTTATTTTGAGGTATTGGCACTCTATATGAGAATAAAACTTTAGGAGAAGACTAGAATAATGATATTCATAATTGATAATTAATGGTCTCCAAAACCCTCACAAATATCAACATCTTAGTTTGTAAAGGAATTATCAAAGGATTATACAAGAAAGGGAGAACTTCCAATCTATTGAATAATATCATGTTCGTTGACATTTAAACATCAAAACTGTTGTACTAACAAAAGAGGCTTGATCCCTAGAGCAAGGGAGAATTAAAATTAATGATGTTTTCTCATCTCACCTATTACCTTAATATAGATCACTTGGTTCATTTAAAATGATTGGAACACTTGCCTCAAATTAAAGGCGATGATCAGACTACTCACACCATGAATACATTACACCACGGATCCTAGAATTTAATTAAAAAAACCTATAACTCTCCAAATACTATACTTCCATCAGTGTCAGAAGTTATTTTTCTATCTTCTGAATCTAAATCATCTATGGTGATTCACTTTTGCCTTGAAAGTGTTTTTTATACTTTTTCATATTATGGAGTTAATGCCAAATGTAAATCAATGATCAATACAAGATCTTCCATTGTCAATTCCATAACAACATTTTAAGTTACAAAAATATTGWCAATTTTGATCGAAATAAAGATAGTAGTTAATTTMTAAAAAAATGKGTTGCTTTATTTTCTTACCTACCAAAKATCTTTGGGAAATGACATACCACTTTTAAAMATAAATGTCAAAAAATGATTTTGGTCTTTAAATGYGCTTGATTCAAGTTCTTATGAATGGAGCACAAATGCATAAAAAWTTGTSASGGAAGRAGAGATTTTAATATAAKGAGTTTKACTAAAGATGCACCAAGCAACTATTATCRATGCCAAACTTTGGTCGATAAATGCATAASGCTTGAKTCAMGTTCATATGAATGAGGYATAGATGCATCCAAAAAAAATGTGAGTGAATGAGAGATTATAASATAATGAGTTTCACTTAAGACTCATCAAGCAACTATTGTTGATTTTAATGTGTATGTTTTCATAGTTAGTCATAATGTKCTKGAACTTTYTRGAAGTAAACTCKGTGTGAGTAAAAATGTCGGGAAATGAGAGATTCTAAGGTAATGAGTTTCACTAAAGACTCRTCAAGCGACTATTGTTGATTTGAATGTGTATGTTTTCATAGTYAGTCAYAATGTGCTTGAACTTTCTGGAAGTAAACTCTGTGTGAGTTTATAAAACGTCTGACGTTTTGAGTGGACACTCCACCTATCATCAAGGACAATTAAAGTTGTAATAAATATGGAAAAAGTGCTCGTTAGAAGATTTAAAGGTTGTAAATAATGGCTAACAGTTGAAAAATAATATTAAAATAGTGACCAACAATTGGAAAAATAAAATAAAACTAAAAATAGATAGATATTAGTTGTAAATTAATATTTGATGACTAATTTTGAAAAATAATTGAATTTAAAGTTATGATTAAGAATTTAGTAGTTACGAAAGAGCACTTAATCAACAAGGTGTGATGACTAAGAATTAAGGAAGGAATAATATTTATTATTTCAATCCCGAGATAATAGGAGAAATAACTTAGCTTAGAACTGTAGAACTGGAAGAAGAGATTAGACAAGCTAAGAATGTTATGAATGAATTAAAATGAAGAGGACTAGAAATGAGTTAGAGATAGAGAAGACTTAAAAATCTTTTAAAAAGAATCAAAGTGAAAGGAAAAATACAAAAAAAATATAAAAAGGAAATACAATTGATTGTAGGAAGAAAATATTAACTAAACCTTAACATGAAATGAGGGTTAATTATAAATATGTGAAATGATCTTGACCATTATGACACCTATGATGTACAAAAGGGATNAAAAGACCATAACATCCACAATAAGTCCCATTGACACAACTCAAAGACATCACAGGCTTGAATTCCACATAGCACCTAAACAAAGCATATTATCACATCCTGAAGCTTGAATCAATGATGAACAATACTCAGATAAATTTAAATGTCTAAAGATAACCTCGACAACAATCTACAAGGCACAACCTACTAAAAGCCATCACCAACAAAAAAAATTCAAGGCGAGTGAGTAATATAAGATCAACCATCACTCGTTACAATAAGATTGTTTCACAAGGATTACGTAACTGGAATCATCAAGTAGTACACTAAACTTCCAATGCGCGAGGAGGGGGTACCTGTCTAAGACCAGTACTAAGTCAATAATTTCCATACGCGCGAGGACCCCATTACCTAACATCACCCATATCTTATAAGTCGATGCATACAATCAATTAGTAACAAGGTCAATCCCATTTCAACACTCTCCAGAGGGCACGAGGGAAAATAATTTATTAAAAGGTGTGAGATCTTAGGAGTTCTTAAACAAAAAGAAACCACCTTATGTTTTAGCGCAAGGTCAACATAGTGATAACGCCTCACCCTAACATGAAAAATATAAGACTTGGATGAGGTAAAATGAGCTTTTTCAACCTGCAACATCTATTACTTTTCTCGGGTTGTGCAATATGCACTATCCTTGTTATTAATTGTACACAAGTCACCTTATAAATCCTCGTAATGATTAACATAATTTAATGAAGGTGAAATCCTTAAATGAAATATTCATTAATTTAAACAAAGCCTTTGACTCAAAGGTAGAGTTACTAAGAGAAACGTCCCTAAACATGAGGGTCCTTTGCTTTTATTCCTTGAAATTCCTATAGAAGAAGTATGTAGTGAAAATACTATAATAAGTGAGATCTGTCTGATCTAAGGTTTAATCAAATACTCTACTAGAAGGTAAGGAGTAATTTAGTTTCCCAGAACAAGTAAGTGGATCAACTCTAAACTTTACTCAACTACCCTCATGACTGATTTATCTCATTAATCATTCAATTTTCCAACCAATTGTCCCTTTAATATTTGGCAATCATTTCTTTTCAATCATTTGGCTAACTTAACATTTGTCAATCATTTCTTTTCAACTAAACTTAATATTTAATATTAATAATCACTCCTTTTGAAAAACGTAACTTAATAAGCCATCCCTTTGGCAAGTAATTTGAAGAGACAGGTGAATGAAAAGTGGATTCATACGATCCATTACAATTATATTTCAACCAAGATTTAACTGGAATAAATATTCGAACTACAAAAATTTCATTTCAGGTAATTAACCAACATTTCATTTCTGCAATAACTAAATCGAGAAGCAAGGGATCATGCAACAAAACGTCTTCAGAAATCTCAGGGCAGTAATTAAAAGCAAATGCAGTTTACGATCTTAATGGAAAACATGCACAGTCGACAGCATACTCAATCAATTTAAAGGCGAATCATTTCCACTCAATCAGTAATGCAGTCAGCCATTTATGCTACCCAAATGAGGGGACAATTACACCAGTTAAATCCCTGACAGTCAGCACGAGCTCCTCCAACCGCTGCATTCAATAAATTTCTTGGCGAATTACAAGGAAAACACAGGCATCATCTTAATGGCGAATGTGTGGTCAACAGGAAAATGAAGACACTCTTTTATTGGAAAATTCCTTGGTCATTGACAGGGAAAATGCAAACATTCCTTCACTGGAAATTTCTTTCCTAATAACAGGGAAAATATATATAAAAACGAAACCGTCTACGACTAAGCCATACTCCGTCAACCCATTCTTGGCTAATTCAAGGTAAAAATAAAAAGAAGGAAAAAAAAACACAGTCATCACTTTAAAGAAGAATCATGGTAAATAATGGAAACCACAGTCAACATTCTCATGTCAAATTCGTGGTCCCAAAAAAGTGGCCATTCCAGCAGTAATACAATCAACTTCTAAATTGAAAAACCATGGTAATCAATAGGAAAACATAGTCATCTTTAAGGCTTATATCTGTCATTCAAATATCTCCACAATCAAGAGGTCAACGCAGTCAAGAGTTTACTGTTGTCTAAAACAATTTATCACCTAGAGGTATCTGTCAAGGTAAAACACTACCCTTGACCAATTCTGGAAGTAGCAACTATACGCATGTGAAAACATTTAAACCGAAATGCTGAGTGGACAATCAAAATCAAAATGTTGGGTTGAAATTAAAATCGAATGCTGGACTATTTCATTTTATTTTTTTGGGGGGGGGGGTAAAGTAAAATCTTGCAGAAGGAAAAGAGATGCATGCCAGGTAAAATAAAAGATGTTGGGCAGGAGCCGACATTCAAATAAAAACATAGAACGAACGAAAATTGTTGTACCAAAACGCACCAGAAGGGGATTTACGTTGCTATCATTTATATATAAGAAAATCGCTGAATAGAACATTCTAGGAAATAAAGGGACTAAAAACAATTATCTTTGGATGTAAAGAGCAGGCAGACCATTCAATATAAAAATGGGGAGATGTTCTAGTTCGAATCAATCTCAGAAGAATAAAAGCGTAATCAATCTACAACTCAATATTAAGTAGACAATAAAAGGATAAATTTTCACCATCAATCATTCAATTGTCAGGTCAAATAAATGCATCAAGGAGAAAAATGACAATCAATCAAGGACAAACATCAGAGGTAGAAGGATGACAAGGGCGTCCCTCACTCATCATCTTCGCATAGAAAAGAGGTGTGTTGAGATCCATAGGTCTTTTAATGCTAAGGCGACGACTGTAGATCAGGCTCCTAGCCGACTGCTTAGGTGAGGACTGGTGAGCTAAGGATGGTCACAATCAACACAACAAGGTGGTCAAGACGTGTGGGGAAATGAAGCCAGGGGAGTCAATCTATCATCAAGCTAGGCTAAGGAAATTTCAGAAACCATCTAGACAATCAGTTCACTTACGCAAGTAAAAATGCATATTCAAGCGTAAGTTCTAAAACAATTTACCATACAAAATGAAGAAAGTGTATCATTGCTTGTTTGCCTACTCTGAGTGGACGTCCCGTGCGCTCCATGAAACTCCCTGTTGTCGATCGACGAGACTTAACCGGTACCTCCCAGCCTATGCTAGGGGTACTCTTCTCCCCCCTTAGCGCCCCGAGACGCAAAGGGACCACACACTCACTATCTAGAGTTTTTGACTAGCTCCCAACTCACCTCACAAGGCTGAGCTACCACTCCTCACCGAGTTAGGTATCCCAACTCCCAGAAGTTAAATCAGTCAAGTAGATATTTCTACAGCATAACGTTACGCAAACAAAAGATGCCCTTAATCTTTCTCCTTCCTTCATTTTATAGAGTTTCAAACTTCCTTTCTTTCCTAAAATATTATTTAATTAAAGTTTTTAAAAATAAATCTCTAAAAATTCTTCTCCGTACAAGTGTCCCCCATCACCTAAATTCCTCCGTAAATTAATTTCTTTAATTAAGTAATTATTGTTGGATTACTGAAAGAGGGGTGGGAATCAGTAATAGAGCAATTTGGTCCCTTTCAACCATATAATCTAAGTGCTATGTGAAGCATTATTATCCAATAGCTTTGCAAGTAAATAAGCAATGAAAATGAACAATCATACACATACACAGTTCACAGTACACCATTGTTTTACTTTGAAACCCAAATTGGGAGAAAACTATGGAATGATTTTTCTTATATGTCTTGAAAGAATTACATTCATTGAAGCATCAACTCCCTGACATTTTGGCGGGCTCCAACCCCTGGTTCTCGGCCTGGCACGGGGAGGCCAACTCCCCAAAACTGGCTACAACCCAGGAGGAGGCTACAACTAATGTTCTCCAGCTACAACCCGGAAGGTGAAACCTGACCACATCCTTGCCCCATCTACCACCACGAATTAGAAGTAGAAATAGTGGAACCATTGTCACACTATCAGCGTGAGATATATGGGTTGTAAACCTATACCAATAAATATGAACCAATGCATCAACCATGCATCAGCTATAATCAGCTTTGACGTACCATAAACAAGTGCATCAACCATGCATCAGCACTGTGATAGCGTGTGCACCCATAAACAAGTCATCAATATTACACCAACTTAGCAATCAAGTTGTACCATAAGCAGTCATCAACCATGTGCCAGAGTATGTACCAATCATGTTTCAACTATAATCATGTGACTCATCCAATATGTTAACATCATCAATATATACCTCATGTATGTTAACAATTAAACCTCTGGCCGTATTCAACATGTACCTCAACCGAAAGGCCTCATCGATTTCATCATCAAAATATGATTTGTAGCTCTGTAATAGACCGAGGGTATATCTGACATTTCTTCAAACCTTCCTTAGCTTTAATAGCAAGAGACTATCATTTCATCAAACTTTTCTTTGAGTATCAAATGCATAGTTTTGGATTAGTCAACATCCTTAACTTGAAATAATCATAACTTTTAGACTGTAATGCATAAGTCTCTTGATGCTCTAATGTTCTTGGTGATGTTTAGTAATTACTCCAATTTGGCACTACTTGGAACCTCTCAGAAAAGGTTATAACCAAAATAATAGACCTTGTTGAATTCTGGCTATTCTATAGAGCGTGTATGAAGCGTTCCCATAAAATATTTGATGAAATGATATGAAACTATTACGCAACATACTAAATATGGTACCCCTAACCAACACATTCTTTCTCATGGAATTTGGATTTTGTTATGATGAAGTTATGACGTTTTTTTACCTGAAACACCTGATTTTGACCTGGTTTAAGATGGCCACAAACCCTATTTTTCCACGAGGTGTAACTCCAAAGGCTACAACGACCCCTGAATGAAATTTTTAATACAGATACTTGGATATGTTTTCTAACTTTCATGGAAATTTCAGTATCGAAATCGTTATAGAAACAAGTTGAGAGAAAATGGTGAGATGACACGAAATAACATACCTTAGAGAAAAGCACCATCAAAGAATTTATCCTTCCTTGCATTTGACCTTCTTTTCTTCCTTTCCTTATAATTTCAGATTGAATGTATCATTTGTAAACCTCGGACACCTATGGATATTCAATATTCTCAGAATTTTGATTCAAATGAGAGGCCTTTCCTCTTTGTTTTATATACAAGTAGCTTCATTAAAACATCTTCTAGGTCACTTATTTTTCCTTATTTTGGGTTGGGTCCTTCTAATTTCTCCATTAAAATTATTATTGAAATAATTTGTTGTATTCACTTTGAATTATAATACCTCATCACTTCACTTTATTGTTACCTTTTAAATTTCTTAAATACACTTTGATTACTTTGATCTTTTGGGGCTTCCTAGATGACATATGGTCCTCCAACCGTGAGGCCATAACTCTCAAACCATGAGGAGTTATGTGAAACCATGAGGAGTTATGTGACAGTATAAATACCACAAAAATGGCATGCCTAGTATCATATATAATAGTATTATCTGAAAATATATCATAACTCATGTAGATTACCCATCAAACAAACTTGGGTCCATTACCCAAACCTAGGGTCTCCAACTTCTCATATTACAACTCTCTAGCAGGTGTGTGACGTTCACATGCGCAGTGACATGACAAGCACTAATGCATCTGGGATATTTGTCCTGACAAATTCACTTTTCTTCATCTCATTATTCCACAATTAATCATGGGTTCTCTTACTCCACAAAGCGTCTTCCCATGAGGCTTTCACCATAAGGAGACTACTTTTGGAGTTCATCCATGGTTACTTCTTATCAGCCATGAAAAATAATGAGTCATGTTACATCAAACAATATTGGTTCCATTACCCAAACCCAACTGTGCTACAGAGTTTCTTCAAGGGTTGACATCAATGACAACCAATAGCAATCAACAATCTCCCCTTTGGCATTGATGGCAACCTCTGATGCAACATTGAAATCATATCACTCATGCTCCCCACGAAACCATGCCTGCATTCATAAATGCGATAAATCTCTCCCCTTTGTCGTCAATGGAAAAAGGTATCTTTCAATCCGGTACTCCCCCTGAGAGGCTGTCCTCTTATGGTGCTTTCGTGTACATCTAGGAAACATATAAGATAAGCATTCAAAAGAATTCATTTTTGGAGTAAATAACTCCAATTCTTTGGAAAAAGATATTCAAAGGCTTCAGGTAGAGTGGTTTTGTAAAGATATGCATACTTGTTCTTTTGTGCCCACATACTCAACTCACGATGTTCTTTTACGCGGCTTGTTCCTGTAGAGAGTGATACTTGATTGGATGTGCTGGTCTTGGAGTGCATCAGCGGGTTTTGAGATACTTGATGGCACTTGTATTATCATAATATATTGGAGATAGGATCATCATACTCAACACAGCTATATCTGTCAAAGTTTGTTTCATCAAAAACCTATGTACAACATGTTGTTGTTGCAATATACTCTTGCCTGGTAGATAGAATACACAGATGATTGTTTCTTGCCCAACCCTTGATAGAAACACTCACCTAGAATAGAGCGTTGCTCCAGTTCTTTATTAGGTCATCAATACAACCTTCCCAATCTGCATCACATGTAGGTCCTTAAGTGATAGATCTTTTCCTTTGGTGCCGCATCCAAACTCTTTTTGTTCCTTTGATATATCTAAATATCCTCTTTATTGTCATGTGATTCCTTTTAGTCTTTGCTTGAAATGCGGTGTGCCACCTATCAAGCTGCCTTCATTACATGCGGTCTAGATCGTATTCACATATAATTAGAACGCCAATCATTTGACCTATATTTCCTACGATTTGAGCTTTGGATCATGCATCTTTGCTCAACTTTGGCCCGGATTTTGCATGGGAGTGATAAGTAGTTAGCAATCTTTCATTCGAACCTCTTTAGCATTTCTGATATACTTGGTTTGAGAAATAAAATTCCTTAGTTGCTGGCGTGTCGAAGTCCCAAAAGGAAGGATAAGTTCTCCAAGTAATGACATTCAAATTACACTCTGCATGTCTTTGCAAATTTCTAGCTTAACTTGTCATCATCACTACCAAAAAATAATATCATCAACATAAGCTTCCAATTAATAAAATATTACCTTGACTTACCTTGATGTAGAGGTTGTTGTTTGCACTTCCTTTTACGAACCACGCCTCTGCCGGATACTTATCGGTCACGGGTACCATGCTGCAGGAACTGTTTTGAGACCATACAAGGCCTTCTTTATTTACGCAGATGCAGCCGTTTCTCGACAATTGAAATCCTTCTGGTTGTTGATGTAGACTTCTTCTTCAAGTTCCCCATTGAGGAAAAGCTGATTTATGTCCATCGGTATACTTTACAATATTTTTGGAGCATGTTTAAGCTAAAAGAAAACGGATTGGTTCCATTCCGGCAATTGGGGCATATGTCTCTTTAAAGTCGATTCCTTCAATGCAGTACATATCCTTTACATAGCAATCTAGCTTTGTTCTTTGTAACTTTTAATCCATATTCATTCAATTTATTCACGAAAACCCATTTTGTGTTGATCGCATTCTTATTCTTTGGTCTTGGAGACCAATTCCCAAGTGTCATTTTCTCTATTTGGAGTCAATTCTTCATCCATGGACTTATTCAAAGATTTATCCTTGTTGTCTTCTTCGCTTGAGTTTGGTTCAATCGTATATTTGAGTGCTAGGTGTGTTTGTTGGTGAATAGATTTTTCTTCTAGTCCAACTCCTGCATCTTTGTTTCCAATAATCGATCTGAAGGATGATTCTTACTTTTCGTTTTCTAGGTGTCTTTGGAGATACTTGTTGAACTGCTCTTCTACCCAATGATTCTCTTCATCTTCATCTTCATCTTCCTCTTCTTCTTCTTTTCATCTTCTTCTTCAAAAGTTGTTCCATTGATTTGTTTTCTTCTTTCTTTGATTAATATTACTGTTTCTGCATCAATTGTTACGTTGATGCTTTCCCACAACTTTGTTTAATCTTAATTGTAGCTTACTTGTGTGCTTTCCTTGTACTTGAGGTAACCAACAAATTCCTTTGTCCACATGGGATTCAAACTTTCCCATTTTCCATCTTCTCTTTTGATGCTTAGCATTTGCTTCAAAAACTCTGAAGTGATTCACATTTCTAGTCTTCCTTTCCACTTAGCTTGTAGGGAGTTTTATCAGGTGTTATGAGCATTACTCTGTTTTGAATGTAAAAATTTTGTATGCACTGCATGTAACCAAAAAATATCTATCAATTTGTAATCCATTAGTATTGTTTGAGCCATTTTATGTGTAATTATCATCCATTACTGATAATGTTTCTTTGTCTTTGAACCACTCCCAGACAATCTATGAATCCATGCTCTCTCCCACTATCATATATCTATTAAAACGCTAATTCTTTCTACAAATCCATCACAATCCATCTTGTCCAAGACTCTACTTATTACAATGTCCATAATACTAACCCATTTATCATTATATACTATCAAACTATACTTATGCTAATTGATTGCTCTTAATATGTCTTCTCAAACTCTGCCAAGTTGCTCAGGATGGTTCTTTGAGTGCAGTCACAAATGTTACATAGTACGTCTAATATTCATATTACTTGGGGGTCTCATTTCGGATGGCTTTCGGAACAATTCCTTCTGATGTGTATTCATCATCATCTTCATTAGTCGATTCATCATCATCTTCATTGGTAGATTTATTTATCTCTAAGCTCTGAGATTCTTTCTTTCTATCGTGGTTGTATTTCACTACAATGTCAATTACAATCTCTTGAACTGTTCCTTATTTACTTGTCCTCCCTTTCTTCCGGTTATTTTCCAAACCAACTACATCTAACATCTTTCCTTTTCTCGTAGAGATTTTCTTCATCTTTCGTTTTATTGTCAATATTGTGATCTACGAATTTTTTGGTCTTTGTTCTTTGTTCTTCTATTTTTCTTATCCATACTTTCTTATATCATTATTAATTATTGTATTTACATTGGAAGCATGGATCGTAGCTTCTACAATCACAATTTATGTGTCCATAGTTATAACATTTGAAAACACTTTCGATGTTGTAATAATGCTGACCGACATAAACCTGATCTACTTGAACATTTCTTCCATAATACCTATAGTATAAAACTTTATGTCCAAATTTAGTTCAAATAAAACAATGACCATAAATAAATTTGCATACCTGGGATGAATGATCTTCTTTGTGGTGTAGTCCTTAAGAATTTTTTCTTTGGTGATCATGATCATGATTGAAGTCTTTTGTGTGAACATGGATGGTATTCTTGAGATATATCTTCAATAGTTTCCTGAGATCCTAGTTGACCATGATTCCTTCCTTTGAGTACTTCTGCCAACTCTTTCTATTTTCTTCATTCTTCTTTCTAGCAACGTAGAGTTCTTCTCTTCTTTCTCTTTCCTGGCTTATGTGGATGTTTCAGTCTCTTCAACTTTCTTGTTGAGCTGTCAATTTGACTCTTAGTGTGACAACTTCTTCTTCTAGTATTCTCAACCTCTCTTCTTCTTTTCTTTGTTATCTGAACTATGACCTCTTCTGTTCTCTTTGCTTCTTCAGAGTTGTATTTTTCAATGCAGTTATTTCTTCTTCCATTCTTCTCTCTTCTTGTTAGAAGCTCTTCCTCAAGTTGGTTTTTAAATCATTGGTTCTTTCCCTTGAATGATCAATATTATATTTTCTCTCTTTTTGCGTCTTCCTTTTTGTGCTGCTATGTTGGCTTCTAAACATTTCTTTTTTTATTCTAGAGTTTCTTCAATTTCTTCTGGCCGCTTCTGGTTGAGATCTTAAATTCTTGTTATTTTCATTTGATCCTTTTTAGAACCTTGAACACTTTGCTTTGCTTCATCAGTTCTTTCCTTTTCAGAACCCTGAACACTTTGCTTTTGCTTCATCAATTCTTTCTTGGATGACTTGTTTTCTTCTCTTTCTTTCCTTAGATATTTAATTGCACTGATCAATTTTTCTTTGTAATCAACTTCTGCTTCATCATACTCTTTTTCTTCTGAATTTGTCTGACATGATGAGAATCTTTCTTCTTGTTCTGCATCTGCATCTTCTTTGGCATTTTCTCAATCTGAGATGGGTGAAGAATATATGTCATGTAACTTATTCCAAATTTCTTTGTGTTTCAGGATTAATCTGTAAGTGCGGACACAAACCGATCTGCCTAGATCCACCTGGAACTAGAACAAAACAGGACAGAATAATACACTTTCCCTAGATTTTAATTGTTGAATGAACTAGGAGGCAAGAATAATATACATACCTTATGATCGCTTCCTTGAGTATCTGTTGTTCCAAGCTTTGATCCAATGCTCTTGTATCGTTCAGACCGCAGCAAAACAAACCAATCTAAGTGAAGACAATTCAATATATTCAACAATTAATCCATACATATGATCAAGGAGTTATGTAATAAAGTGATATCAGCTTTATGTGGAAGGGACATATTACCGTATTATATTGATTGAAAGTGAAACTTACAACTTGAGCCTTAATGTTGCAAACCTCCTTTCGATGGCTCCTAGCTCTGACACACACACTTTCTCATGCATGAAGAAAATCAACCACTTTTGATAACCTTGTTGGTGTCTCTAGTTGCTGTAGCATTAGTCCTTCATACAATCTTCCACTAATTCTCCAATCAATCTCTTGCTAGTTTGCTTCTAACCTTTTCCATGAACATTCCCCTCAATATATAGGAGAGAATAGATTAGTTACTTAGATAGGAATGATCCCAAGATATTAGGAAAACCAGTACTTAGATAACCATTCGAATGCCAACTCATCCTTCTAGAAGGTTCGAGAATTTATCTTTTTCCTTCTTTTAGAATATGTTCGCACCCTGATAGTTATGTACAGTGCGAACCCCTTGCACTCCAGCTTAATGCAGCCTGCAAGAATCATGCATTCTCGTAGGAAAATATATAAGTAGCCTGTGAACCTCCCTTAAAAGTATGATTTCTGGAAGCAGACAAAGGTAACTTTTCTCAGGAAAGTGTTCTATTGAAGAGATTGATTTTTCCATCATCATTACATCATCATGACGACCAAAATTGTGGATAACAGAATGCCCCCCAAAGTATGAGATTGGAACCAGTGACAATCGATAGACTTTGTAAGCTGCATGTGTGTGTCAAGAACCAAGAACACATCTAATCGGAAACCTGCAAACATCCAAGCATCGACAGAATATCATGTATACCAATTTCTGAGGTAGGCATTCCCATACTCAGATCATAGACTGATGAAATCATAAACAAAGATCATGGCCACCAATCATACACTGTGGATCCATGCTGTCACAATATAGAATAGCCACCTGAATACACTGTGGATCTATGCGATAAATTTCCAAATCAAGATGACATAGCC
>SNQJ01S0193705.1:0-14511 GCA_010110895.2 Picea sitchensis
TACGACATACTTGAACATCCTCTAGATGAGAACAAGCATTGGGTACTGGACTATGCGACACAAAATGAATAAATTGAATAGAGTCCGTATATTATTTCAATGGATCTAAGGAAATTAGAAAATGAACTTTACAACATTGAAATCAGGGATGAAATCAACATGGCCCCCATGAGAAGTTGCATCGAAGAATGGTTCCAATAGAGAATGGGCAATCTCATCCAGGAAGGGCAACAACTGGTCGATAGGACTCCATTGACCATCGAAAAAACAACAAAAATGCATCGGCTTCATAGTAAGTCTATACTGGCATCTTCTTTTCTTTATCAATCCAGTTTAAGTGTATATTGTCATCTTGTTTTCTTTATCAATCCACTAATGACCTTTTTAAATATAAAATTGTAACCAAAGACTCATAACTTCCAATTTCTTTTTTTCAGGTCTTCCTCTCTACCGCCACATACTTCTTCTTTCGAAATTTCTAATTCTTGTACTTATTTCTTTTTATGGTCCCTGGAAGCCCCAATCCTAGTCTATATTACAAACACATTTAAATTTTCAGAAAGATGTAACACACATTCTTATTTTTTGATAAATTTCAAAGAAAGCTGATTCGAAAATGCCTTTATTGTATACTAAATTTTGGGCGTCCAAGAACCTTTCTTGTTTGTTACAAAGAAAACTAATTCGGGTCTACTACATTTCTTGTGTCCTATTGTATGTTATTTTTTTTGTCTTGCACAACGTTCTTACTATTCTATTGTATGGTAACTTTTTGGGTGTCCACGAACCTATACTTTCATAAATTTCGATTCTTATTTTGTCCATAAGCCTTTGCTTTCAAGAAAACTAATTCGGGAATGCTATTTTTTGTGTGTTTTTCTCCACAAACCTATGTAACACGAATTATTACTATTCTATTGTATGCTTTTAAATGTTGATGTAATTTACAGAGATATGTAACAATTTTTTTTTATTTTTGATAAATTTCTATATTCCGCAAGTCCACTTGTCAATTTGTATATCACAGAACTATTTGTGCTATTTGTAGGGCACGGAACAACAAAGGCCCAATTTTGAGCCCACCAACCCAAGAAGCAGTGATCCAAAAACATGCTAGGTATGGAGGTCTGCTACATTTTTTGTCCTATTGTATGCTAAATTTTTTGTCTTGCACGACGTTGTTACTATTCTATTGTATGCTAACTTTTTGGGTGTCCAAGATCCTATACTTTGATAAATTTCGATTTTTATTTTATCCAGAACCCTTTGTTTTAAAACAAACTAGTTTGGAAATGCCAATTTGTTTGTGTTTTTCTCCACGAACCTATGTAACAGACGTTATTACTATTCTATTGTATTCTTTTAAATGTTGATGTAACTTCCAGAGATATGTAACAAACATTATTTATTTTTTCGATAAATTTCTATCGTCCGCAAGTCCGCTTGTCAATTTGTATATGGAGGAGCTCTCGATACTATTTGTAGGGCATGGAACAACAGAGACCCAATTTTGAGCCCGCTAGCCTGAGAACCCGCAATCCAAAAACTGGCGAAGTATGGAATGAGAGCTCCGTGCATGCTCTATAAAATCTCATCCCCATACTTTATAAAAATATCTACTTTCTAAAATTTGATAAATTTCAATTTCTTTTGTGTCTAGGATCCCTTGTTTTAAAGATTGCTAATTCAGGAATGCTAATTTCTTTCTGTTTTTTTCCACGAACCTATGTAACAAACGTTACTATAATTTTTTTGTGTTTCTCTCCATGAACGTATGTAAAATGTATGTAAAGAAAACTGATTCGACAATGCTATTTTTTTTGCATTCAAGAAAAGCCTTTGTTTTAAAGCAAACTAATTCGAGAATGCTAATTCTTTTGTGTTTTTCTCCACGAACCTATGTAACAGATGTTATTACTATTCTATTGTATTCTTTTAAATGTTCATGTAATTTCGAGAGATATGTAACAAACATTATTAATTTGTGATAAATTTCTATAGTCTGCAAATCCGCTTGTCAATTTGTGTATCGTAGAACTGTTGGTGCTATTTGTAGGGAACAAAACATTAGAGGCCCAATTTTGAGCCCGCTAGCCCGAGAACCCGCGATCCAAAAACTAGCTAAGTATGGAATGAGGGATTCGTGCATGATCTATAAAATATCATCCCCATACTTTATAAAAGTACATATTTCGTATGTATAAAACTAAATATCTACTTTATAAAATTACATATTTGGTATGTATAATTTATGTTGTCCAAGAACCTATAATTTGATAAACTTCAATTTGTTTTGTGTCGATGAGCCCTTTTTTTAAAGAGAACTAATTGGGGGATGCGAATTTCTTTGTGTTTTTTTCCACGAACCTATGTAACAGACATTACTACTATTTTTTTCTGTTTCTCTCCACAAATGTATGTAAAACGTATGGAAAAAAGACTATTTTGGGAATGCTAAATTTTTTGTGTCCAAGAACCTTTTAAATATTGATAATTTCTTATATATTTCAAGAAGAACTAATTCAGAAATACTATGTTTTGCATGCAAACCACATGTATTTCAACTTTCTAGACACGTGTCTATACTCGATCACATTTACTCCCATCCCAACCTGGCAGGGACTACGTTGCCATGCAACACTTGTTTATTTAATAAATAGAAAGTTAATTTATTTAAAGTACTATGTAATCTTTCTATCCATGTATTCAGTGGCTATCTATATTCTAAAATGTATGGGCACTATTGTGATACAACTAAAGGCGCAAAGTTGTTAAGATGATGTTCAACTATTTGATGGAAGCCTTTTTGTTTTTTTAATGAAATGAAGAAGTCATATGCTATCTAACTGAAAAGTGTGATTAAAGATAGAATAACATAGATAATTTATTAATCAACCAAGTAATTCTATTATTAAGGGATTCTTTAATAATATAATTAAAAACTTGATTCATTTTTATATTTGTAACCATATTTTTTTTCTCCTCGTAGAAATAACTTGAGAACTCGAAAATTGGAATTTATTTTATTAATATCTCATCATTTTACTAGGTGCCTTGAGCAATTAATGATTATTATTAAGAGTATACATTTTTCTTACAAGTTATATTGTTTTATTATTTATTGTGAAGAAAGGTTGTAAAATTATATGAGTTCATTTTCTTTTGTTACAGTCATAGTTTAAAATATGGGGATTTTTATTTTGAAATGTAAAGATAATTTTGTTATATTATTCTAATATATTCTATAATAATTAATTTAAAGATTTAAATTAATTTGTTATTGTCAATGTCATTAGTTATATGATTAGTTATTTAATAACATGTGTAATTACTTGTATTGATTTTATTTTCATTAAATTATAGTCTATGTGCACTTAGAAATAATGGAGATTAGTTGTGATTTAGATCCTATTTATTAGAGGTTGGTTTCAACTATCTAAAAAAAATATCATCCGATATAATGTACTCCTCAATTGATTTAATAAAATGTAGTGTGTGGCTTCGTTTTGATGGCCTCCAGGTGCTACCTCACCTGAGAGAAGTCCGTTTCTTTCTTTCTTTCTATTTTCAAGCTGGTATCAGAGCTAAAGTTGGTGTTTGGTCTGTGGAGGGAAGAGAATGAGTCGAAGTATGTTTGTACGCTCAAAGGCAAAGGAAAAGAAACTCGAGGATTTTGAAGCAAGTGTGCAGTGAGGCGAAGGTTCCAACCATGAGGTGGAGGGTCATTCTTAATTTGTCCTTTTGCAGAAAAAGACGAAAGAGGTTGACAAAAGTTCTCTGAGCAAGAGGTCGCACGATGAGGCTTCTCTGAGCAAGAAGAGGTTGGGTGATTGCAAAGGCATTTGCTAGTTTGTGGAGTCGTCAAGTTGCAAAGAGAGTCTAATTATAGAACAAGAGGAGGCAGATAGAATTATTTGGATAATTGATAACTCCATGCGAATGATATTCAGATGCTTGTAGGTGCACATTTTTTAAAACAATTTAAAAAAATTAATCAGATATCTCTTCCCGTATTTTATGTGAATTTATATAGGTATATATGTTTTGAAAAAGAAATATGTATTTAAAGTTCAAAAGGGTGGCATCAAATTTATTTTGGTCAAAGATATATTTATATATATTTTAAATATATTATTAAAAGATTGTTTAAAAGAAATCACACACCACATCGTTGCTTTGTTAAGGAGAGAGTTGATCTGATCGCTGGAAGCAGGAGAAGGATTTTTCTACGTGAAGGAACTCATCTAGGATGGAGAGGCATGAAGGAACTAGTCCTTCTCCAATATTTATGGAATGGATCCATTGGTGTTTTTGCTGTCGACGCCTCCGTCTTGGGTTTGAGAGGCCGCACCATTTTCTATACTAGTTGCCATTATTTCCGCATGATCATTTCCTTGAAGAGGAATTTTTTGTGTGAAGGAGTTTGCAGATATCGCGAACCCACATGCTGAAACTTATCTCAATGAAGCCAATAAATTGGATGGCTCAAATTTCATCAATTGGAAATTCAAAATGCATACCTTGATGGAAGGTTATGGTGTATGGACGATCGCAAAAGGAGATGAAGCACAACTCGATGCGTCTGCAGGTGCAATAGTGACAACAATCCAAGATTGAGATAAGTAGGAGAACAAAGCCAAGGTATTATTACGAATGTCTATGAAAGATAATATAATTTCTCACATTAGAGATGCTAAGGCTTCTAAAGAAACCTGGAAAGTACTTAAAGATTTGTATGAGACTAATAATACAAACCATATTCTTTTTCTAAAGAGTAAATTGCTAAGTATTAAAATGGATATAAATGAGTCTGTTGGTACATTTCTTGTGAGAATTAAAGACATGAAAGATAAATTGGGAGATATAGGAGAAAAAGTGTCAAACATTGATCTTGTCACAATTGCCCTAAATGGAATGTTATAGGCCTATCAAATGTTTATAACATGCCTTGCAGGGAGAGAGAAAGCTCCTACCTTTTAAGGAATTGACAGGTATATTGCTACAAGAAGAAGAGAGGCGCACGAATTTGAAGTCGAATTTGAAGCCTCACAATTTAGACTTATCACTATGGAAAAAGAAGAGATTCCCTAAAGGGAAACCATAAGAAGGAGGCAGAGGAGGAAGTTCATTTCACAGGAAGTCATTTCCAAAGCCAAATCAAGGTATGCCATCTAATAGAAATGAACCTAAATGTTTCTATTGTGTGTTTCTAATGTGGTATGATTGGGCATCTTATGAGAGAATGTTATAAGAAGAAAAATGATGAGGCTATATGCATAAAAATAGAAAATATTCAAGACACTTTGTAGAAGAAAACCCAAATTTTGATTCAAAAGACATTAGACTATTTGTGTCTAATGTTGCGTTGTCTCCTAAAACTGATGATGTTGATGCATGGTTTGTGGATTCTGGAGCTTCAATTCACATGACATGTAACAAGAATTGGTATATAAAATTTTAAAAAACACATAATGGTGCCCATATTTATCTTGGAGATGACCATTCTTATCAGATCAAGGGATATGGAGATATTCCAGCAACAATGCCGAATGGAACTGTTAGACACATTCGCAATGTTGTGTATGTCCCTGGGATAAAGAAAAAACTTGATTTCTGTATCCACAATTGCAGATCATAATTTGAAGGTAGAATTCTTCAAGACACATTGTATAGTGAAGGAATTGCATGATCATTACAGAACAGTCGCCTGAGGAGTCAGAGTTGGAGGCCTATACAAACTTGATGTCACCAGCAAGAATCATCAAGCATTGACTTCTACAACTATTCCTACATAAACCCTTTGGCACCAAAGGTATGGTCACATAAATTATCATTATTTGTTGTTATTACAAAAACAAAGTATGGTTGAAGGACTCCCTATGTTGAATAATGAGTATGTTGCATGTGAAGGTTGTGAATTAGGAAAGATGCACATAGATTAATTCCCCTCTAATTTTGATAGGAGAAAGAAATATGTATTAGAAGTTATACATATTTATGTTTGTGGACCAATGCAGATAAGATCCTTAGGTGGTGCTTATTATTTTTTGTTATTTATTGATGATTGCACAAGATACACATGGGTTTATTTCCTTAGATAAGCGAGATTTTTTTTAATAATTCAAGGAATTTAAAAATATGGTGGAGAAGAAAACATGAAAGACCGTTAAAATCCTCTCATAAAATCGGGGGAGAGTATATATTAGAGAACTTCATCAAGTATTGCAAAGATCATGGAATAGTACAACAATTTACAGTACCCCACACTCTAGAACAAAACAGAGTTGCAGAAAGAAAAAATAGAACTCTGGTGGAGTGTGCACGAAGTATGATGAAAGGTAAGAATCTCTCAAATTCCTTTTGGGCAGAGGCTATTAGCACTGTCGTTTATTTAAAGAATACAATTCCAACAAGGTGTCCTGATCATAAAACTCCTTTCAAAGCCTTCTATGATTTTAAACCAGTAGTTAATAATTTGAGGATATTTGGGTGTAAGGATTTTGCACATATTCTAAAGGATAATAGGAAGAAGCTTGATGCTAAAGCTATCAAATGTATTTTTATAGGGCATTGTTCATAATTTAAAGCATATAAACTATTTGATCCATCTACTCACAAAGTGTTTGCAAGTAGAGATGTAATTTTCCATGAGCTGGCAGAAGTAAAAAATGAAGACAACAATCATGAAGGATGGCATGTACTTCTTGAATATGAAGAGGTCAAAGAAGAGAATAACTAGTAGGAAAAGTCAACTAGTGACATGGATACATCCAACAATGAAGAAGGATCTTCACAAAATGGAGAAGAAGTCACCAACCAATTGAGAAGATCTTCACGACAGGTTCGTCCCCCTGAAAAGTGTAAAGATTATGCCCTGATGAGTAATATTTCAAATTCCATAGAAACCATGAGATTTAATGAAGCCAATGAACATGAAGAGTGGAGAAAATAAATGGAGGAAGAATATGACTCTATAATGAAAAACAAAACTTGGGAATTCACTGAATTACCTAAAGATAAAAATCCCATAGTATGTAAATGGATATACAAACCTAAATTCAAAGAAGATGGTAGTATAGATAAATATAAATCCAGATTGGTGGCAAAAGGGTATTCACAGAAGGAGGATACTAATTATGCAGAAACATTTGCACCCATAGATAAATTAAATATTATAAGATTGTTAATTGCATTAGCTACAAAGTACCATTGCAAGCTTCACCAATTAGAAGTAAAATCTTATTTTCTGAATGGTGAGTTAAAGAAGGAGGTTTACCTTACTCAACGAGAGGGGTTTGTGAAAAGTGGCCAGGAACATTTATTGTGTAAATTAATAAATCATTGTATGGATTGAAATAGGAACCTAGGTCATGGTATTGGAAGATAGATTACTTCTTTCTTCACCAGGGTTTTATGAGGAGCAAAAGTGATCCAAATATGTATACCAAGTTTGATGAAAAGGGGCATGTTGTATTGATTTCCTTATATGTTGATGACTTAATTATTACAGGAAATTCATAAAAATTGATTAGTGGAATTAAGAAGCAAATATCATAGGTATTTGAAATGAAAGATCTTTGTGAGTTACATTACTGCCTAGGTCTTGAAGTTTGGAGAAATGTTGGTCAAACCTTTGTGTCTCAAGGTAAATATGTCAGAGAAGTACTTAAGAAGTTTAAAATTGATGAGTGTAAATTTTCTTATGTTCCAATGCAACAAAACATGAAACTTTACTGTGATGATGGTTCGAAGGAGGTAAATGGTACAATGTATAGACAAATGGTAGGAACCTTGAACTATCTTACTACAACCAGACCTGACATAGCATATTATGTTAGTGTGTCAAGTTAGTTTATGGAAAAACCTTTAGAAAACCATTGGAATGCAACAAAAGGGGTACTAAGGTATCTCAAAGAAACAATTGATTATGGTATTAAATATTTTGATTCATTAGATGTTGAGCTCACAGGTTACTCAGATTCAGACTGGGTTAGAAATACAGATGATCGAAGATCTACTACAGGTTATGCCTTTGGAATTAGATCCAAGATTGTTTCATGGAGTGGTAAGAAGCATCCTACTATATCATTGTCATCCACTCAGGAAAAATATAAAGCATTGTGTGCACAACTTTTGAAGTTGTTTGGTCGAGAAGACTACTTCAAGATGTTGGAGAAGAACAAAGGAAAGATGCGATAATTAAATGTGATAACCAGAGCTCAATCAAATTGGAAAATAATCTAGTTTACCATTCAAGGACAAATCATGTTCATACTCAGTTTTATTTTGTTCGAGAAAAGATGCAGTCTAATGACATTGCTTTAATGTATTGTAATACTAGTGAAAATGTTATTGATATTTTCACTAAGCCTCTTGGGAAGATACAATTTGAAATGTTTAGTGAGATGTTAGTTGTGGATGTCAATCCTTTCTCGATTAAATGGGAGACGTAGAAATAATGGAGATAAGTTGTGATTTAGATCCTATTTGTTAGAGGTTCATTTCAACCGTTTTAACCAAATATCATCATATATAATGTATTGCTCAATTGATTTAATAAAAATGCAATGTGTGGCTTTGTTTTGATGGCCTCTATGTGTTTCCTCGCCTAAAAGCAGCCAATTTATTTCTTTCTTTCTATTTTCAAGTTGTGCACAAGTTGTTTGGATTTGAACTTTTTAAAGTTGTACATGATTGCAAATTTAATTATTGAAATCAAGTGATTTTGGTCTTCATCTATGAAGAAGGTATAAGATTGGGTTTTTAAGTACATTATAATTACATTTATTTATTTCTTTTTTAGGAGAGAAATAATTCTAATATTTTTTCCATTTTTTTTCAATATCTTAAAAAACTTAATGAGTGATTAAATTATTTATAAAAACTTTTAAGTTGGTTTAAGAAAGTTTTTATAATAAATCATTTTTTTTTTTTATTATGAAAGTCTATTTCAAAAATATCCCTCTTTTTATGATTGCAATGAATATCCTTTTTAGTCTAAACGTTCTACGAAATGATTGTTTTTTGGTGATATTTTTCGGGGATCTTTGCTCAAAATCTGGCAAGAAATTGTTAGATCTGCATATTTGAATGATTGTTTTTGTATAATCTGAGTGCCCTATGGGTTTTTCAGTGTGCTGAATCAATTTTCACATTCAGAAATGCATTTTAAACAACATAAAAATAGTCATTTCATTCAGATTTATGTCAAGGGATTTCGACTAAAAAAATCATTTTGTAAAATAGTTAGACAACACTTCAATATCTCGTTGTTTTCCTCAAGTCACTTCCATTGCCACAACCACCATTTTCTATCATCCCGTGGATTTGTTAAAGCAATGGTCTTCCATTGCACTTCATATTCTTCTTGTGATAAGTGGCACTTTTTAAACCCCTTGTATTATCTCAAAGGACATTGTCGGGATAGCTCTCCTTTGTATTTTATTCGTCTCTGCAACCCTCTATTTATGGTATCAAAAGACCCTCACATGGGAGATTGAGGTAAGCAGTTCAAATCCACCCTCAAGCATATCATTTATCTGATTTCATGTTGAAATTAATTTACTCTGATGTCAATATTCTTATGATTGAATTTGTGATATTTTGTGATTGTATAAAAAAAAGTTTAATTGCAGAGAGATGAAATTTTTATCAAACAATTAAAGTTGAGACACGTGTTAGGAATCCATTCTCTATCCCTTAGTCGTGTCTTTAGCTCATTTAATAAATATTTTGACGGTTTTTCTAGGATGTTTACTATCGTGGGTCTCACCTTAATCTGTCCTTTGTTGGAATTTGGCCTACAAACACCAAAGTTAATGAACAGGGAAATGGAAAAGGATAAACAACCACACATCAGAGAAGAACGAAATGGAGACAATGATATTATTTATTTCTCTGTGGAGAAATGAATACAAGTTACAAAAAAATCATCATTGGCTTCTACATTTAACCAAGAGAGATTTCAAGCATTTCCAGGCATCTGGACATCCAAACACTTGACAAAATCTCCAAATGAATGTAATGACAAGGGTATATGTTGTCACAACCCAACAATATCCACCTTTCCCAACGAATCAAACATCACCTTCTTGCAATGGAAGAGAAGCCAAACACCACCATAGATTCTCTAATAACACTAGTTGTGTGAACATGTATGTGTAATTTTCTCCATTATTGATCACTCCACCTCCATTGAATCAACATAACCATAAACTAAATCATTGCAACTACTGTAGGTGATACTCATGCTTCTCAGATACCGAAGCACCCATTTCCATGCTCTTTACCTCATTTTGTCACATGTCCACTAACAACACCTACTATATGTGAAATATTTGAACATTCCATCGCAATCGTCAACCTTCCTATTGCATTGTACAAGAGACATATAGTCATTTTCTTCCTTACTATCATGACATTAACTTGAAGAAAACTTACAATGGAAAGCTAAAATGATATTTATCAGTTTCAGAAAGTTCATACTGAACCTCATCAGTGACAATCACAACTTACCATTTTTCCATCTTTGTGTACTTCTATGCCCAAGATTTCTTTTGTTTCTCTTGGATTCTTCATTTGAAACATCTTGACCAAATGAATCTTTAACTTGTTCACCTAAACCATGCTTCGCTTGCAACAATTATATCATCAACATAACACCAAGATAATGAATATGCCATTAAGAACTTTGGCTCACCATTAAGGAATCACACATCTTGTATCATTACCTCGTTACCTTAGGCCATACAATGATTCTCCGAGTTAGCAAATAATTTTTCCTTTGTGATCGTGAACAACTCTTGATTGTTCCATATACACATCTCTATTAATGATGATTTGTGGGCAGTAGGATCCCACAATCTACATAACATAACTCCATTACAATAACCAACAAAGATGTACTTCCTTGACCAAATCAGACCAAACCAACAAAGTGAGTCTTCACCTCTCACCTCGAGGATAATTTCAAAGCTTCATTACATACAATACATGAGCTCTAAAACCACAAGCTATTAAAACAATTTTGTTCCAAAAACCATAACTCTTGAGCTATTCCCCTTTTTCCATGACTAAAACCAACCAAACTTCACTCAAAAACAAGATATGTAGAATCATTACATGCTCCCCCTATAACCTATATCTTCTATACTTTAGAGGTGACATTTCAAACCCGGGGTATGCATGCCCCATAGTTTTCGGTGGTGTACCTCTCGCACCTCCTCGAACTTAGAGCGACCGAAGTGGATAGGACCGCCCAAACCCCCGAGAGCCCACGACCTCCTTGAACAACTCCAAGGCCCACGTCACTACTACGAAAGGGCACATCGTCAACGTCATGGTGAACGAACTGGGCCTCAATCCTCCTCCGCGTGTCATCCTCTTGACCCGAACCTACGACTCGAGCTTTGCTCGTCGTTCCTTAATGTCCTCCTCGTCCAGGCGTTGTCCTCTGCTTTGATAGCTCGTCACCTATTCTATCTGGCCAACCGCGAGAGCAGGCTCTCCTCGCTAGACCTGCTCACCACGGCCAATGCTAGGCCTGCAACGTTGGCTTGACAACCTATTCATTGTGCCAAGCCGGCCATTCCTGCGAATTCCAGACGACAAACATTATGGAAGTTGTATATAATGTTCGTATTCTTCACTTTCACATGCACACGGATCCGCAACCTCTTCCTCCATCTGGTACTTCCGCATCGTATCTTTCTTGTTCATCGATTCACAGTTCTCATCGCACCAGCTTTTGTAGCCATGCCACCCTAGACGTAGCCAATCATTGAACCCCTACTAAGAGCCCATATCCTTACCCTTACATCGGCTCTCTCTCTACGACCTTCTCCTTGGCAACGAGTGACTCGACCCAACCCCCGACTCTTCGAGGTTGACCCCCTAAGCGTCCTCTGCCTCTGGTTCAACCCGCCTCCTCTCTCACACGGCCAGGAAGTATGGATGCGCGGTTTAACGACATTGCACATAAAAATGAAACGAAACAGAGACAATGATTTTTTTTTATTGCTATGTGAATAAATGAATACAAGGCTTGAAAAGCTCTTTACGAGATTTTACATTAATCTCAACTCTTGAGAACCTCAAAAGAAAAAATGTAATGAAAAATATATGTGTGGTCAAAACCCAACATTCTTAACAAGATTTACAGGCACCATTCCATCACAGCGTGAAAATCTGTTTTACAACATGAATCTTTCCAATGCTATTGTGACCACTAACTCTAATTAAAATGGTGTAATAGTTTTCATGCAAAAGCTCCTCTTCCTTTTCTTTTCAATAGATTGGGATTAAATGTATGCTTTTCCTTTTCAATTTTTTCTTTATTCTGATTTTACTCTTGGTCTTGGTCTAAGTGGATACTTTAAATCCACAACATTCTACATTTTTTCTTGTATAATTTTAGTTATTTTATAACATTTAAGATCAACTCGAATTATAGTATTGAGAAAAGAATTATTGGGCCATGGAAATCTTATTATGGATTTCAAAACAATTGTAAATCAACAGATTTTTGGATTTGGGATAAGAAGAAGTTCCTTTTTGAGACTCTTGTTATACTTGTTATTCTATATGGTTGTGAAGTCGGGATGCAGTATCTCTCATGAATCTTGGAGAAAGATAGAGAAAATCCAAAAGAATTTTATAACCTATAATCTCAAAATTAAAGGAAATATTCCCTATCCCATTCTTGTCTTAGAGGCAAGCATTTCTGCCATTGAGAGCATAGCTATGACTAGATATCTAATGTATAAGAACAAGTTAAACAACATGGAAGACAAGAGTCTTCCTAAAGTTGCTTCAAAATCTAGTCGTAACCACCTTCTACTCAAAAGAGGATGGTATAAAGATGCCCTTTTGATGCCTAGTCTTTGCTAAGCCAGTGGAGAATCATGGAAGAGACCATTTTGCAGAATAAGGATACTATTAAAAATATCCCTAAATCAAATTTTAAGGAAAAAATGTGATCTATAAAGAGTTAGATGAAAACAAAATTAAGGTATTAAAGGATGTAATCAACTATAATCTAGAAGATCAAAATTATCTCTTTGTTTTGACAAGTGTAAAGAAAAAATAAACATTGCTAAGATAAGAAAAAATTCTCACTAGTTGCATAGTGAAACTGGGCATTGGTATATTCCTAAAATGACATGGGAGGAAAGAGTGTGTCACCTTTGTGACACTAAGAAGGTTGAAGATGAAAAACATGTTCTCTTAGATTGCCTAGCCTATATTGAGATTAAATCTCAATTTCAAAATATTTGTCACACTACCAATCTTCCTAACCTTTTAACTCAACAAAACTATGATGATCTTGGAAAGCTTCTATTAATGCTTTTCAAGCATATAAACAAAATTCTAAAGAATTGCAAGTAATCCCTTACCCTCTTAAGATCTGATAGACCAATTCAGTCTCAGTAGAAATTAGTCATCATCATCATCATCATCAACATAATTTTTTTATTTAAAATAATAATCATATATATTTTTAAATCCTTTAATTTAATACATAATGGAAACATTGCTCGTAATGAGATAATGACTTTCATACATATTTATTTATACATGATAGAAACATAATTGTAAACCAACTTACTCGATTTCTTCAAATGACCCTTCTCTTTTCATATTTTATGTAAAAGTCCAAATGACCATCGAATTGGTCACATAGAGACTCATCTTCACCTATGGTTGTGATTGCGATTTTCTTGAACGAAAAAATAATTTGCTCCCACTTATATGATCGACAATTTATATGATAAACAAGAGAAGAGCATACTTCCATCGAAGTTAAATCTCTTGAAGTATAAATATTACAATATTGTGTATTAAGTAAAGATCTTATGCCTTCAATATTATACCATGTACACCAAAGTGTGAGAATTTATATAAGGAACAACTTTAGAACATGCTTTTATGGAAGATCAATTTCCATATACAACAATTTATATGTTAAACATCTTTAAAGCCTACTTTTATGGTTTAGTTGAATTTTTTGAAGTGGTTCATTTAAATTTCTCGAAGGATAAGTATTACAATATTGTGAAATAAGATTTTATCTTGTTAGTATATTAGGGTGTTAGTATATTAGGGTGTGGTAGTTTGTTATGTTAAAATGAGTTTTTAATAATTTTATACAAGGGAGATGTGTAATTTGTAATTTTTTTTAGTGTTTAATATGTGATTGACATGTAATATTTAAAAACATATTTCCTTGTTTCCTTTAAGTNTACATGATAGAAACATAATTGTAAACCAACTTACTCGATTTCTTCAAATGACCCTTCTCTTTTCATATTTTATGTAAAAGTCCAAATGACCATCGAATTGGTCACATAGAGACTCATCTTCACCTATGGTTGTGATTGCGATTGTCTTGAACGAAAAAATAATTTGCTCCCACTTATATGATCGACAATTTATATGATAAACAAGAGAAGAGCATACTTCCATCGAAGTTAAATCTCTTGAAGTATAAATATTACAATATTGTGTATTAAG
>SNQJ01S0193706.1:0-17723 GCA_010110895.2 Picea sitchensis
ATATTATACCAAGTTGTTATTAAGGGGGGGATGTTAGGATATTTAGACGCCTATGAGTTAGATAAGATCAACTTGGTCTGATGTGTCTTTACATAAAGTGTGTTTCTTTAGTATTAATTGTAATTATCTAATCCAATGGTCACAATTATGTGCTAGACATAAATTGATCCAAGGGTTCATCTTCTCCTTGATACTAACAGCTATATTGATATGTGGATTAACACTCGATCAATCCATGATCTCTATTTAAATAACATGGAGGGTCATTTGTTGATGATTTATTATTATAATCTCATATGTAAATTATTTTTCTTTTGCATTAATATATTGCCTCAAGTGGTTGCATTGGTTGAGGTCGTGAATTGTTTCCCTCTTTGAAGGTTTTAACCATGTAATACAATGGTGCACTGACCTTTGATCCATTTGTGTGAGACATTGCCTCAAGGTGTTTTACCTGTGTAGATATACCATGTTTATCTATTAGAATGTAGGATAAATATCCAACACAATTGAGTTAGGCATACCATGAAGTTTAGAAACATTTTCCATGAATAATTTTTCAACTATTCCAACTTTGAAGGGGTGTTGCAAGGCATAAAAGTGAACATATTTTGAAAGGAAGTGTTGGCCCTCGACCAATTTTTGAGGAAACATTGGTCAGGATTGACCAATTTTTGGACATCAACAGGCGGTCGAAGATGGAGTGCCTAGGCGGAGCTGAGATCGCAGGATATCACTTATTTTGCAGGCTTGTGGACCCAGCACAGGGTTCATTAGGGTTATGTAATGGGTTATGGGATGTCGGCCCATGGGTTTACCCATGTTTAGGCCTTTTTGTAAATGTAAAAGTATAAATAAGAAGGAATATAATGTAGAAGTAAGTGGTGTAAGTAGCTATGTGCTAAGTCAGTGGCTAAGTACAAGAGGCAAGTAGTTTTGAGTTGCTTTGTGCAATAGAACATGTATGTAAGGCTATGTGCTTGATAGAGGAGTTGGATCTGTGCCTTGACCTGATTTTGGGGAAGGTGGATCTGGGGCGCAGTGTGCAGACCACATGTCCAATGCGAAGCTTGGCTCTGTGGCTTAGTGCAAAGGAGTAGACAAATGTAAGATATTGAAGAAGACTAATAAATAAGAAGAAGTTGGTGGTGGATGTAGCCCCACACTAGGGTGAACCATGTAAATATTGTGTTGATGGTTTTCTTTGTGCTATAATGTTTATGTTGTGGATTTTCTTAGTGCATTGAATGTTATGAATGATAGATAGATATATGAATGCTTAATGCTTCGTCTATGTTGAATGTGTTAGATCTGACTTATGTTGCTAAGTGTGATGTATATTTTTTCATTGTTAATACGTTGATCTGTACTTAGGGTGTGATCTATGATGTGAATAAAGATAATGAATTACTATGTGTTGTCCCTAAGTACTTCGCGAGGTGTTATAATCATAGATCTGTGTCCCAGCTTGGTTACATACGCTTGAGTCCTATAACCCCCCCTACCTCTACCTCAGGTGAGACTGCATCTGCATCGCAGGTGTTTCCGAAAGGGCCCGTAGTTAGGGTTTTGTTGGTGCATTGTTGAAGCATTGAACCCTGGGTCTGCCCCTATGCCAACAAATGGTTCCTTTGTCGGGACCTGAAACTGTGATTGTTGGGAACTGAAAGAAAAGAGAAGTTGTGCGTGTAGATCTGTTGATGTAGTGCGCAGTATTCTACTTGACTTACAAAGCTCTGTTTTAAGAAAGAAACCCGATCTGAAGAAAAGAGGTAAGATCTTGAAAGAGGTAAAGCTTTATGATTTTTTAAGAGTAAGATAAGTGGAATTTTTTGTTTCAAAAGTATGAATCTAGGTATGTTTGATAGATTTTTTCCTAGTATAAAATGTAGGGTGCAGTTAGAAGAAACAGTTGATCCAAATAATACTGATATAAAAAGAGAAAGATATGTTATTCCTATGCATAGAAAGGATTTTTGGACTAATAAGTGGATGCAGGAACCTAGAAAGAATTTTTGCGAATTGCAGGTCCAGCACTGTGATCCTAGTGCGCAGTACAGGAGAGGTTGGGGAACGCTTAAGAGAAAGAGAGGAATGACACTATGTTATAACTGCAGAAGACCGGGACATATTGCTAAGGAATGCCCTGGTGCAGGTCCTATTTGTCTTTGTTGTAAAATTGTTGGTCATGAATTTGAGGATTTACCAAGGATGATTGCTAAAGTAGAACAAATGAATATGAGTCAAGAGAATAAGAGCATGTTAGAGAATCAGAAAGAGAAAGAATCAGAGAAATCTCACACTATGTTAGTACAGTTAAAAGAAGTAGTGGATGATCACAAGGATGTCAGTTTATCAGAGATCTTGAAAGAAAAATAGCGCATAAGTACAAGAATATGAGACTTCGACATAGATTGTGTCTTGGATGAAGAGACACCAGTGAATATTATGACAAAAAACACTTGGGAAATTTTGGGAAAGCCTACTGTGGTACCTTCACTAGGAAGGATAGGCTTGTTTAGAGGAAAGATGATAACCCTATGTGGAAGAGTTACTAAGGTACATGTTATCATCCATGGAACATCGACTCAAGAAGAATTTGAAGTTATTAGGTTTGTTGAAAACAACACCCCTTTTCCTCTTTTGTTAGGAACAACTTGGATCAAGAAAGATCAGATCAGAAGGAAAGCAGAGGAAGAAGCTACAGAAAATAAAAAGAAAGAACTAAGGGATTTCATAGCTAGAAGAATAGATCGACGGATAAAAGAATGAGAAGTTGAATCGAAGTAGCAGAACGAAAGAGAACTAGATGTCGAATTTGAAAGCGCGCAAGAAGGTGTGAAGGACTTATCCTTAGAAAAAGAAAGTATATCCACCCAGGAAGTGATAAGAAAAGAGGTATTACCTTTGAACCCTTTGAAATATCATTAGCGGCACGAAGCTACTATGCTAAGAGAAGATAAGAATAAGAATGGAAAGAGGAATCCAGAGACTCACATCACAGGAAAGAAGGAAATGAATATCAGTAAGAAAAAATCCAAGTTATAAAAACTACAAGAAGTTTTAGAGAAGACTTTGCAGGAGGCAGGCTTGTAGGCTCTGAACCTTGTCGGAACAGCAGAACCACGTAGAATGGGACTTCGCCCCGTCGAAGATATATGATCATTGGAGGTGCCTCGACCATTAGAATGATGCTCCAAATGGCTAGGAAACACATTTATGTGTGGATATATCACCGTTAGACATTGATACCGTGCCATAACGGACGGATTCACATTGATTGAGCCATTCGTGTCCATTGGAGGAATCGATTACGACACTTTCTTAGTTAACTTGTCGGACGCTGCGTCGAGACCACTTTTTCGCCATTTGTGATTAACGTTGCTAACAGAGAATTGATTGTGTGTCGAGTTGTGATTCTAGAACCTATACCTAGCCATTTGTTGGTTACCTTGCTATCCAAGAAGAAAAGGAGCAGGATATAGAAGCCCTGAAGAAAGAGAAAGAGGAGATCTCGTAGAAAATGCGAGTTGCACGGTACTACGTGGTCACTTATGAAAATGAGAAGGATGAGTTATGGGTGATTCTTGAGGAAAACAAGGCGAAGATACAGAGGGAAAAGGATTGGCTTCTCACAGAGCAGACTGCATTCAAGGAAGTGGTGAGAAAAGCACTTCACTCTGTGCCAGGCTCGACATAGGAGGAACATGAGGCAGTTGAGGTCCAAGTGACGAAGCTCGCTGAGGACATTCAATAGCTTCAAGCAAGGGTAACAGAGTTAGAGCTTCAAGCATTACTAAACACTCCGCAAGAAGTGCATGATCAGAGGGAGGAAGCCACTAAGAGAACAGTGGAAAGGATCAGAATCCTTGCCTCAAAATGCAAGCAGCTAAGCGACAGAAGTGTGCAGACCTATGAATGCCTCACAGAATACCCAAATCTTAGGAATTTGGAAGCACAGCTATAGGAGGCGTAGAAGTAGGCACTGATAGTACAAGCGTAGATGAAGTCACTCACTACAGTTGAAAGGATGAAGAGATCACAAGAATAGCGTGCAAACCAGCAGTAGATTACTACCATCCAGGACAGAGTCATGGAGGTCACAAAGAGGCTACAACCGATGCAGGAGGAAGCCTGTGCAGTGTTTGAAGAGATTAAAGGACAAGGTTCACAGCTATACCAAGTGGTTGCGACAGTGGAACAATGCCTAGAAGAGCCTATTACAGAGAAAATGATCCAGGATTTCATTGAGCAAGAAGCTCAGGCGAAGCAACAAGTCGAGGCAGCTTGATCCAAGATTGAGGCCTTCGAAGCAGCACTGCCCAAATCTGAGTAACTCGGAACGAGTCATAGGTGAGTGTTGGGGGTCTATTGTCCCTTGACCAAGTTTTGAGGAAACATTGGTCGGGATTGACCACTTTTTGGACATCGACAGGCGGTCGAATATGGAGCACCCAGGAGGAGCTGAGATTATGGGATCTCACTTATTTTGTGGGCTTGTGGGCTTGTGGACCCAACATGGGGTTCATTAGGGTTTATGTAATGGGTTATGGGATGTCATCCCATGGTTTTACCCATGTTTAGGCCTTTTTGTAAATGTAAAAGTATAAATAAGAAGGAATTTAATGTAGAAGTAAGTGGTGTAAGTAGATATGTGTTAAGTCAATGGCTAAGTGAAAGAGGCAAGTAGTTCTGAGTTTCTTTGTGCAACAGAACATGTATGTAAGGCTCTGTTCTTGATAGAGGAGTTGGCTATGTGCCTTGACCTGATTTTGAAGAAGGTGGATCTGGTGAGCAGTGTGCAGACCACCTGTCCAGTGCGAAGCTTGGCTCTATGCCTTAGTGCACAAGAGAAGACAAATGTAAGAGATTGAAGAAGACTAATAAATAAGAATAAGTCATTGATGGACATAGCCCCACACTGGGGTGAATCATGTAAATCTTGTGTTATTGGTTTGCTTTGTGCTATAATGTTTATGTTGTGGATTTTCTTAGTGCATTGAATGATATGAATGATAGATAGATCTATGAATGCTTAGTGCTTCATCTATGTTGAATGTGTTAGATATGACTTATGTTGCTAAGTGCGATGTATATTTTGTCATTGTCACTGCGTCGATCTGTACTTAGGGTGTGATCTGCGATGTGAATAAAGATAATGAATTACTATGTGTTGTCCCTAAGTACTATGTGAGGTGTTATAATCATAGATCTATGTCCCAGCTTGGTTATAGATACTTGAGTCCTATAACCCCCCTACCTCTACCTCGGGTGAGACTACATCTACTTCGCAGGTGTTGTCGAAAGGGCCGGTAATTAGGGTTTTGTTGGTGCATTTTTGAAGTGTTGAACCCTGGGTCTACCCCTGTGCCAACAGGAATTTAACAACCATTATGATGACTAATTTGTTTCCTACTTTAGGTATCCCCACAATAAAATCCATGGAAATGTCATTCCAAATCATTGCATAAATCGGTAAAGGTTGTAATGCTCCCAAAGGCTTCACCATTTCACCATTGTTCCTTTTTCATGTATCACATTTTTCTATAAAGTTGCAAATGTCATTCTTCATGCCATCCCAAAATAATAAATGCTTAATCCATTCATATGTTTTCTAAAACCATAGGTGATTTACAATCGCATAGGAATGTAATTTGGTTGACACCCTTGATTTGA
Source organism: Picea sitchensis (assembly GCA_010110895.2). NCBI lineage: Eukaryota > Viridiplantae > Streptophyta > Pinopsida > Pinales > Pinaceae > Picea > Picea sitchensis. The sequence goes on from SNQJ01S0193706.1 coordinate 5,677, forward strand.
ATGTTGAATTCTAAACCAAAAAGATACTCCCTTTATACCATAATGAATTGTTAGATCAAGTGTATCCCTTATGTTTATGTGGGTCTACTTCGATCGATTAGAGAAGTCGAATGATATTGGCATTATCCAACCACTCTAAATATATTGACTCTATCCAATTGGGCATTGGTAAAGATAAAGCAAATAATGATCCTTCTTCCCCATACTTCTTAGATAAAGCATCAACCACCATGTTCTCCTTTCCCTTCTTGTAGGTGACATCACAATCATAGCCTAATATATCAGTGACCCACTTTTTCTACACTAGTGAGGAAAATCTCTATTTTTATAAGTATTTCAAACTAAAATGGTCTATCTTATTTTGGAAATGATACCTAATCATGTAAGGATTCCATGTATCAATTGCATGAATAATAACCATCATTTATTTTTCATTGTTCGATTTGTCAAAGTTTTTATCAAACAATTGTATACTAGTTAATGTTAAGAGGTGTCCCTCTTGCATTAAATCTTCCTCAATACCTTTGCCTTATGCATCACATTCCAAGATGAAATTATTAACGAAGTCTGACATGGTGAGGATAAGAGTAGTACATGTAACTTCCTTTAAATTTTGAAAGGCCCATTCTACAACATTATTCCGACTAAAGGCATTTTTCTTGATCAAGGTGATGAGGGAGACTACAATTTTACCATAGTTATGCACAAACTTTCTATAGTAACTGGTGAGAAAAAGGAATAAACATAAAATTTTGAGTCTTGGGGTGGGGATAGTGTCTCATTGCCTCAATTTTATTAGTGCAATGTACCCATCCCCAAGCTGGGTCACATCACTGTTAAAATGACCCAATAAATTTTTTTAATACTAAATCAAAATGTGGAAATAACATGCATCGTGACATCCATATGCATGCAACTGTCTATGTTGCTTAAAAAAGTAAATGAAATTACTTAATTGTGATTCAAAAATTCTAAATAACATTCAACCACATAAATAGAAATTTGAATGCATCATTCTACTCTTAGCAAGAAACAATAACCAAAATATCTCAGAGTAAAATGCATGGCAATTATATCAGCATTTAACATGAATAAACATAGCAAATAAGAACACTTATCTTATAAAGTATGCAACTCATTGTAGAGGATGGATGTTCCTCCCAACCATATACTTGTTGTTCCAATTATCAACAACAAGTCACCCCCGAGTTGGGGCTATGAATCCACAAGAGACGATGGTCCTAAGGCTGGATAATGTCCCCCTATCAAAAGTGAATTACTATAGCTAATTATAGTCCACAAGTTCTCTTCCCCACAACATGCATAATGCAAGGGATGAAATCCCCCTTCACTACTCGTATTCCCTTGGGTCTTTCCACTTGTAATATCCCAAGGTTGAGCCCCAGTTGTAATTATGAATGTAACATGTTTGTAGGTTGGTGAGCCAAGTATTTATAAGCTAGTAGGCTTATGTGTTGATTAGGCCAGGAACCTAGATGTTAAAGGCCAGGAGCCTGTTTTGTACATGTAAATATTCATATTATTAATATAACAAAATCATTGTGTGTAGAGAAACCAAGAAGAAAGAGTATGGGGGACTGAACTCCACTAGGTTGGGCAAGGGAGGAGGCAAAGAGATTGAGGAGAAAGGGCTAAGATTAAGAGCCTAATAGAATAATATATTATTATTCTAAAAGGTTGTAAATAGGATATTAATTTATCCTAAGTTCCTTTAGGGAGAGGAACGAGTTCCAAGTGGGGGGAACATGCTCTTAGAGAGCCAACTGTTATCCAAAACACATGCAGATTTATGGGGGGCAATTCTCACCATTATGATGGGGATCCACCATTATCACGACTCTCACCATCCTGATCGAGGCTAGCCATCCATTACCCAGATTGACCAGTGCACCCAGCAAGCACACAGTAACCTTGGAACGCCATTGTGGAATTCCTAAAACACCCCTAACCTCTGCAACAAGCCGAATTGATACCCTCGTTGCACCTGTACCCTGGGGGTTGCCTGTGTATTGTCCTGTCAGTATTGTTCACCACGACCAGTTTTTGTAGCTACCACCACCATGCCCGTGTGTTGAGGAGCGGGAGTGAAGAAGTGAGTTGTCAGGCTCGTGGATAGAAGAAGTGGGTTTTCAGGCCTGTGGGCAACTCTCTCCAAGTGAGAGAGTGTGCTGAGGAAATGAGTTCTCCTAGAGGGAGTCCAGTAGTATCTATAGAGCTCTGAGAATTACTGATCTGGCCTATTGTTGAAGCCCTAGAAAGGGAGCTGTAGCAGTCGATGGAATGTGTGATAGTGAAGGTGTACACTTCTGGGGTGGGACAGGCATGTGGGGAATGAGAGTCTATGAGTTGTGGGCGTAAGTGGCTCCTTGGAGGAAATCCTTCATGTTGTATTTTGCAACTTCATGTTGTCCCTACCTAGCCTAGGAAACCCTCGCTCGATGGAGTTTAGTCCCAGCTCGGGGGTGACCCTACTTAGAGTGAGGAGAAGTGTGGTCTACGGCTGGAAGGTTCGTGGAAGGTTTGAATGCAATTGGTGTACTCCAATTAAGAGATAAGTATCGTTTATGTGCTTAATGATTAAATGATGTATTTTAGTGAATATATGTGATTCTTGTAATAATATTATGTGTTTCGCTACATGTATGTTTTCATAATATCTCTATTTATTTTTGTAAGTTTATATATGATTTATTCCTCAAATAGCTTCGTCTACCATTTCCCAACAGGTCTATGTCTAGGAATGGACAATTTTATTTACCTATAACAGATCTTGAGACCACGTGTGTCTGAGGTAGCGTGTTATCGTCCTACTAAGGGGTCGGGAAACATTACAAGATGGTATCAGAACATTATCTAGAGTAGAATGGCATGACCTAGGTGGTCGGGGATGTTACAAAATGGTATCAAAGACATGGTTTCAACATTGAGCCTGGATGGGCCATGTTAGTAAAAGTTGAAGCAAAATTTTTGGAAAAGATTTTTTGTTGAAATGGACAAAATTCAAGTTCAGAGCCATGGTTTCAGCACTAAGCCTGAATTAGGCCGGAGAAGTGGAAATTGGAACCGGGTTTAGACAAAGATATTGTCCAAATGGACAAAATATGAGTTAAGAGTGTCCCTGGGTACCAAGAGAATAACTTGGCCATGTTATGAAGCTAAGGAGGTATAATGGTTTATGGAATGGCAACAGAGAAATAATCCACAACAACTGTTGTGTTGGGCCGCAAGGTTTGAATTTGGGGTGTAAGGTCTGTGCAGGGGAAAGGCCAAATTTTCCCAGCCGTGAGATATGGAAAAGAAGTGCATGAGAGTTAACCTCCAAGTCCTTCGGACTTCGCGACTTCGGTGAAGTTTATGTGTAATAGAGAAAAAATGGTCGAAGCCCGAAGTTCCAAAGTCCCACAGGGGATCTACACCGTAGATACAGGGATAAGTGTTTATCATTGGGTTTGACCAAGGATAGATCATAATCATTATATTAAGCCAAGAGAAGAAGGTAAGGCGTAGTGGTGAAAAACCGATCCCAGTCTTCATATCTACGCGCAGGTGGTTGTGAGTCGTATATCTCATAGTCGTTCAGGAATTCGGCATTTGGGAGAAACAAAATGTGCTAAGGTGAAAACTCCCAAAGTCCTGGAGTCTAGGGTTAATCCGGACCGTTCGTCAAAAGAGACATGTGTCGGAAAATTGGCTTGTTCGGCAATTCGACATTCGGGAGAAACAAAGTGTGTTAAGGTGAAAACTCTCGAAGTCCCAAAGTCTGGAGTTAATTCAGACCATCCATCAAAAGAGACATGTGTCGGCAGATTGGCTTGTTCGAGAATTCAACATTCAGGAGAAACAAAGTGTGCTAAGGCGACAAGTCCCGAAGTCTAGAGTTCATCCAGACCATTCATTAAAGAATACATGTGTCATAAGATTAGATTATTCAGAGTTTGACATTCAAGAGAATTGAATTGTGCTAGTGTAGAATTTCTCAAAGCCCTAAAGTCCCGAAGATGAAGAGATGAAGCGACGTGGCATGAAAACGTCACCGGTGGTGATGTGGATCTTTCCTAGACATGCCACGTGCCACCACCTTAATTGTTTACAGTTGTACTATGTGGACCTGGAAGGTAAGGAAGTTCAGAAGTTTGGCATTCGAGATAATTGCAATGTGCTAGTGTGAAATATTTTGAAGCCTGAAGTCCTGAAGTGACGTGACTTGCTGACGTCACCTGGGATGACGTGGACACATGAGATGTGTGCCATGTGTTAGTGAGTTAAGAACCTTTGGAAAATTGAAATGCCAGTTAGAACATGACATGTGTCACCCATCATATTGGGCCATGTGTCTGCTTCTAGTATTTCACCACGTGGAACTCCTCTCGAGCATGGATAGTGGGGCCCTGATGAATGCATAAAGTAATTAAAACCTTGGCGAAGAATTTAACTAGACTAGGCCCACGATAACTTGACCCCAGTAGACATGTAGCATCAGATCGTGAAGTCTAGAGACTTGGTACTCTGGACGAAATGTGTTACAGTTAGCATTGAGTAGAGAACTCTTGAAGGTCGGAGTTAATCTCAATCATTGGTCACAGGGGACGAGTGGTGTCAGATCCCAAGGTCCAGAGACTTGACACTCATCAGAAATGGTGCATGATTGAGTGGGAGGAAGAAATCCCTGAAGTCTCGTAGCATAGAAGTAATGTGATGTGATGACATCACCAAGGGTGATGTGGAAGTATTCAGAGATTCACAGTTTGAGAGTTTTTGGGTGTGCAGATGTGAAATCCTTCGAAGTCTCAGAACCCCAAATCTCTGAAGTCTTGAATTTAGGAATTCTCAAATCATCGGATGTGATGTGGAAATATGTAGTCACCTGGGTGACATGGATATCCCCTAGGAATGTCAGGTGTCATATGAATTTGTACTTGGCAATAGATGTGGTAGTCCAGAGACTGGGCACTCTCGAATATTGAGAGTATGGACAGTTTGGAACTCCTGAAGTTGGAGTCCCAGAGTTGATCATGGTTGTTGGTAATCAAAAGGGAACGGAATTTTGATGTGTTGGTTGTAAATTTGTCGGTCTGGCACTCCAGCAGATCTACACATCAGTGCTTCAAAAAGTCTCAAAGTCAGAGTTCTGTAGTAAGTCTCAGTCATTGGATGCTGAGAAGTTGTGGACCATTGATCCATCATCCTTTGTGAGTTCACCAATTCGGTGCTCTAGGGAATTGGAAAGTTCAAGATTGCGAAAACCTCCGGAGCCTGAAGCTTCGAAGTCCTAAAGCCGAAGGCCCGAAGTTTTGAATAAGCATATGTTAGCCTAGCGCCCGACCACATCTTATGGTCACATAAATGGGGGGCTGAGGAAAAAGGGGCTAGTAACCGAAAGTGAATTGTAGAATACAACAGGACTCCTATATAGATCCATGGGGATTCTTGATCGACCAAGGACCCGCAGAAAATGGAGTCTAATATTCTTTTATTGAATCAAATTGTTTAAGTTATTTTGGAAAATCATTAAGTCTAATAGCCTGGAAAAATTCGGTTGACGGCACATTTTGCAGAGTTAACAATTGTCAAAACCAAACCAAATTGTTACATAGTGCAGAGAAATGGAGGAGGCACAGGACGCTTATAGTCTGAAGGATGAAGTTAGAGGAATGGATGTCCATTTGGGAGTTGAAAGAACAAATTCCAATGGGCATGGAGAAGAAATAGATAAAGACGTGGGCATGATGAAAATCATTAAAGAATTGCTAAAAGATGTCCAAATTCACCAGGCAAATAATGAAAGGCTTAAGAAATCCAAGGGGAAACAAAAGACTTCAATATGAAGTTGATGAGGAGCCTGAAAATAATTGAAAAGAAGTTGGATAAGGAAAGTGGATCCAGCAAATCAGGGAGCCATATGTCTCAAAGAGAAAAAAGTGGTAACAAACATCACCATCACTCCCAAAGGAATTCCAAAAGGAAGCCACACAACAGTTCAAGTCCATCTCCTACCAGAAATCATAGGAGATCTAAGATGGATGAACTGAAGGGTGAAATGAATAAGATCAAACCTCCTACTTTTGATGGAGAGCACTGGAAAGATGAAGAGGTTGAGACATGGCTACTTGGCATGAGGAAATATTTCCAATTGCATAATTATTACTCTCATGCAGAAGGAAGAAACGCAGTCTACCAGATGAAAGGAAAGGCATTCGTGTGGTGGGATCAACTTGTGCAAGTGTGGCGCATCAGAGAGAAGACTGTTACATGGAAGGAATTCAAGAGACATTTTGAAAAGAAGTACTTAACCAAGAGATACTATGACAAGAAGATGAAAGATTTCTTTGAACTTAAATTGGATAGCATGAATATAGATGAATATGAAAGGATATTTCTAGAGTTGTTGAAGTATGTCCCTTTCATTAAGGATGAGACAATCAAAATCTAGAGATATCTGAATGGGTTGCCATCTTTTATCAGTGACAAAATCCAGTATGATGATCCTAAAACTATGGAAGAAACCATAAGGAAGGAAAAGTGTTTATATGATCAGCATAAAGGAAAGCCTACTTTCCAAAGAGCTTGGAAAGACAAGAGGGAGCAGATGCAGAAGGGAAACAAGCCACCATTTTTCAAAAATAATCCTCAAGGACAACCAGTTTTGAGGGAGCATGGGATGGTTGAAGTAGGTGGGAAAAGGCCAAGCAAGACACTTATGCAACGTTGGGGTTGTAATGGAGATCATAAGTATAAATATTTCCCTCACATAAATGACAAGGTGAGAGTTGTTCACAATGTTCAGCAAGCAGAAACAGTGGAGGACATGGGCAGAAGAGTACCAAGGATCTATGCATCCCTGGACAACAAGCAAGTTGAGTTTCAATCACACATGATTGAAGTCGAAGGTATGATCAATAACCATGCCTTTACTATTTTAATTTATTCGGGGGCTAGTCATAGCTATATGTATCCTAAGGTATTGGAAATATTTCAATTACCAAGAATCAAGCATGGGAAATTGTGGTTGGTGTAGCTGGCTATAAGATCCAAGAGAAAGGTTGTTGACTTGGTTAAATCATGTCTAGTGGGCATGAATGGACTGAGTACCAAGGTATATTTGAACATCTTACCTTTGGGATCATATGATTTCCTAATTGGTATGGATTGGTTGGACCAACACAATGCCATACTAGACTATCATAAAAAGACATTCACCTGCCTAGATGAGGAAGGAAATCAAAGAGTAGTCTAAGGAATTCCTAGAGCATTTACTGTCCTGGAAATCTCAGCAATGCAGCTGAAGAAGTGTTATAGGAAGGGTTTCCAAATATTTGCAGCCCATATGGAGGAAGCACCTAAGGATAAGGTGCCAAAATTGGAGGATCATGCAATCCTAAAATATTTTGAAGATGTGTTCAAGGAGATACCAGGACTACCCCCAAAGAGAGATAATGATTTCTCTATAAATTTGATGCCTGGGGCAGCTCCAGTATCAAAGACTCCCTACCGAATGAGCACACCAGAACTGAAGGAACTGCAAATGCAGCTGGAAGAAATTTTAAAAAAGGGGTACAAATGCCCAAATGTGCCACCTTGGGGTTCCCCAGTGTTATTTGTGAAGAAGAAATATGGGACTCTGAGATTGTGCATTGACTTCAGGAAGTTAAATAAAGTAACTATAAAGAACAAGTATCCTCTACTAAGGATTGATGATCTCTTCGATCAGTTGAAGGATGCAAGGATATTCTAAAAGATAGATCTCGGGTCAAAACACCATCAGGTAAGGATTAAAAATGATGACATCATCAAGACCGCCTTCAGGACAAGTTATGATCATTATGAGTTCATAGTGGTGCCATTTGGGTTATCAAATGCACTAGTTGTTTTCATGTGCTTAATGAGTAGTGTTTTCCGAGAATATTTAGACAAGTTTGTCATTGTCTTTTTGGATGAGATCCTTGTATATTCCAAGATAAAAGAAGATCATGAGCAGCACTTGAGGATGGTGTTACAGGTGCTAAGAGAGCACCAGATGTTTGCTAAATTGAGAAAGTGCTCATTTTTCCAAAATTGAATTCACTATTTGGGGCATATAATATCTGAAGAGAGAATAGTAGTAGAACCTAAAAAGATTGAAGCCGTTAAAGGGTGGGAAGCACCTAAAAATGTGACAGAGGTTAGATCCTTCATGGGTCTAGCTAGTTACTACGAGAGATTCATTGCATGATTTTCAAGGATTTCTCACCCAATCACTTACTTGCAAAGAAAAGGGGTAAAGTTTCAATGGACAGAAGAATGTGAAAAGAGCTTCCAGCAATTGAAGCAGTTGTTAACCAATGCTCCAATTCTAAATATTGCAGATCCAGATGAACAATTTGTGGTTTGCACAGATGCATGCAAAGAAGGAATGGGTGGAGTCCTCAGCCATAATGGGTTTGTGATATGTTTTGAATCCAATAAATTGAAATAGCATGAGAGGATCTATGCCACTCACGATTCTAATTTGGATGCCATAGTACATGCTTTAAATAAATGGAGACACTACCTCATGGAAAAGAGGTTTGAGTTGAGAACAAACCATAATGGTCTGAAATATTTGTTTGATTAGCCTACTTTAAATTCCAGGCAGAGCAAATGGTTGGGATTCCTATGTGAGTATGACTTTGATATCAAGAACATTAAAGGAAAGGAGAACAAAGTGGTTGATGCACTCAGCAGGAGAGTGCATGAACTACATGCTACAACCATCAACGTGTATCAAACCGATCTTAAAGATAGAATTTTGGAGGCTGCAAAAGTAGATACGCGGTACATGGAAATGGTAACAAAGTTACAACAAGGTAAAATGCTACAAAAAATAGAAGATTATAGATTGTAAGTTGATGGAATGCTCCTGTACATGAACAAAATTTATGTACCCAGTTCTCACGAATTGAGGAGTATGATATTGAAGGATATGCATAATGTGCCTTATGTTGGGCACCCTGGATATAATGGCAGCAATCAAGAGCCATTACTATTGGCCAGGCATGAAGAAAGAAATTACAGAGTACATCACCAGATGTATGGAGTGTCAAAAGGTCAAAGCTGTGCATAGACACCCGGTTGGGTTGCTACAGCCATTGCCCATTCCTGAGTGGAAGTGGGAAGTGGTGAGAATGGATTTCATCACAGGATTACCCAAAACAAACAAGAAACATGATTACATCATGGTGGTGGTGGATAAGCTTACGAAGGCTGCCCATTTTATTCCATTGAAGACTACTCACACGACATCTAATGTTGTTGATATTTATATGAGGAAAATAACACGATTTCACGGTATTCCTAAGACAATCATGTCTGACAGAGACCCAAAATTTACATCAAAGTTTTGGAGAGGATTATTCAAGGGGTTCAGAACGAACTTGAACTTCAGCACAATTTACCATCATGAGTCTGATGAACAAACAAAAAGAGTAAATCAAGTGATAGAAGATATGTTAAGAATGTGTGTGATGGACAAACCATCCATATGGAAAGACTACCTACACTTGGTAGAGTTTTATTACAACAATGGGTACCAAGCATCACTGAATATGAGCCCATTTGAGGCACTTTATGGTAGAAATTGAAACACACCAATAAGTTGGGACAACCCAGCTGATAGAGAAATAATTAGGCCAGAGTTGCTCAAGGAAATGGAAGAGAATTTTTTAAAGATTAAGCAAAATTTGAAGGCTTCCCAAGATAGGCAAAAAATCTATTATGACAAAGGCGGAACCCACATGGACTTTAAAGTGGGTGATCATGTTTTCTTGAAGGTGAAATCCAACAGAAGTTCCCTGAAGCTTGGAAACTGTTCCAAGTTGGCAGCTAGATATTGTGGACCGTTTGAAATTCTAGAAAGGATTGGACCAGTAGCTCATATGCTTGCATTTCTTGCATGCATGACTATTCATAATTTATTTCATGTCTCATTGCTCAAGAAATATATACCTGATGTTAATCATGTGATTGATTGGAATGTGATTCAGGAGAAGCAAGAAGGTGCCTTACAAGTGCATCTGGTGCGCATATTGGACCAGAAGAGAAAACAGCTCTGGAATCAAGCCATAAGGCTTGTAAAGGTCCAATGGACCTGGTATGGTCCTAAGGATGCAACATGGGAGCATGAAGATGTTATGCGGGCATAATACCCACATCTTTTTGAAGATTTTGAAAATCTTGTTGATGTTGTGTAAATGAGTTGCACTGAGGACAATGCAGAAATAAGGGGAGGCGATTGTAATATCCCAAGGCCAAGCCCCGGTTGTAATTATGAATGTAACATGTTTGTAGGCTAGTGAGACAAGTATTTATAAGTTGATAGGCTTATGTGTTGATTAGGCCGGGAACCTAGATGTTAAAGTCCAAGAGCCTGTTTTGTACATGTAAATATTCATAGTATTAATATAACAACATCGTTGTGTGTAGACCGACCATGAAGAAAGAGTATGGGGGACTGAACTCCACTAGGTTGGGAAAGGGAGGAGGCTAAGATATTGAGGAAAAAGGGTTAATATTAAGAGCCTAATAGAATAATATATTATTATTCTAAAAGGTTGTAAAGAGGATATTAATTTATCCTAAGTTCCTTTAGGGAGAGGAACGAGTTCCAAGTGGGGGGAACATGCTCCTAGAGAGCCAAGTGTCATCCAAAACACATGCATATTTATGGGGGGTCATTCTCACCATTTTGACGGGGGACCACCATGCTCACGACTCTCACCATCCTAACCAAGGCTAGCCATCTATTACCCGGATTGACCGGCACACCCAACAAGCACATAGTAACCCTGGAACACCATTGTGGAATTCCTAAAACACCTCGAACCTCTGCAACAAGCCAAATTGATACCCTCACTACACATTTACCCTAGGGGTTTCCTTCATATTGTCTTGTCAATACCATTCCCCACGCCTAGTTTGTTAAGCCTTAATATTGGCTCATTACCCCTTAATTGGGGCATATTATATTAGTAATGTTATTTTATTTATGTTGACTTTAAGCCATTAGTTGTAATTATACCTCCTAGTCTCCTATATATACCGCGACATTTTCATTTTGAATCATCTTGTACTTGAACATTTAAGTGGGGTAAAAGGAGGTTTCCCCCTTGGAGAGGCTTATTATCTAAAATTATATCTTTTTCAAGGTGTTGAGTAATTTTTCTGAGGTTTTTCTATGCTATATTGATATTTGGTTCTTAACATATGGTATCAGAGCTCAAGGTCTTGGGGTTTCACTGCTACATCTAAGACACCTTGGAATTTTCACTATAACCTTTTTTCTACAATGTTTCAGAAGGAATGTCTTGGAGGATATTTATTAGATGGGTCAAGGTACGTTGGGTTTAAAATTTAGCTCCCGAGGCCTTATACTTTCAGAGATACAACCTGTACAAGATAGGGTTATGGAATCATCCTGAACTGAGTCATTGCATAATTTTCTCTATAAAAAAATTTATGTAATGTTTCAGACCCTGAACTCTGGAAACTATTCACAAAAATGAGAAAGGTATCTGTGGAAAAAATTTGAGCTTCTAGGTCATCTTAAATTTATAGATACACCCTGTGTAAGACAGGGTATCTAACTAGTCCTATTGACTAGTCTCAAGAAGGTGTTCCAGGTAAAAAAATTATAACTTCTTCCTAGAGTATCCAAATTGAGTGGGACTAGTTGCATTGGATCGTGGACAGTTTGTATTATTTCTGGTGTGAGTTTCAGAATTTTATATCAATTATTTTGTGCGGGACATGCTATATAAGTGATATCTCTTGGAAAGGCCAAAAATCAGTAATTTGTGGGGAAGTTGTTGTAAATTCCACTTGGCACATCCAATTTTGATCAGACCTATGGCATTGCAGAGAAGAAATATTAGAGAACTACATAAAAGAAAGTTTCATACCCAGAAGGGCCGAAACTTGGGAGATACAATAGAAGAAATATTGTCTAGCATAACCACCTCAAAATCAAGGTTCAAAAGTGATACTTGGCCAACATGCCACCCAAAAAGGGAACT
>SNQJ01S0193707.1:0-10384 GCA_010110895.2 Picea sitchensis
ATCCCACGAAATCAAAAACTGTCCTAGATTTAATGCTAAAACAGGGCAATTTCTGCTGAACTGGCCCTGTTTGACCAGTGTTGACCGGGCATCTAGCAGTCTCAGATTTCGAATCTGATAGCTTATTCACCATCCTTGTACATCTGGGAACACGAACCAAGTGTTGGATTTCGCCCAGGTGTCCTGCAAGTATACAAACGACGGAGCTTTTACGGGATTTTGTCAAATCCTGTAATTTCTGCTAAATTTCCAATTTTAATGCAAAAATTTAGAAAATTCAATTCTAAAGTTAAAGGATGACAAATATACCTTGGATAGGCTATTTTATGAGAAATGTGGAATAAAATGAAGGAAAAATGGGCAAATAAAGAGGCAAAAGTATGGTTTGTGGAAGCACAAAAATGGACTCAACATGGTTTCCACTTGAACATCGTGAATGCCATCAATAGATATCCATAGGTGAAGGTGCCTCCCTTCTCCTGGGCTTCCTCGCAAGCCACTAATAGTTCCTCCAACAGGTAACCACACCAGTTGAATACAACGCCATTGGCGCAAAAGTATGCTACTGACAATGCATCTAGCGTGCATTGGCCCAACACAGGTTTGTTAACTAGATATTTCAATGTAGAATGATCAATAAAGAACTTAAAATGAGAACCTAAAAAATAATGTCTAAATTTATGCAAAGCATAGATCATGGCTAAACCCTCTTTTTCTGTTGTTGTGTAGTTGTTCTCATCTTGTGACAACTTCTGACTCACAAAATATATAGGATGATCCATGGATCCATCTCTCGTTTGTGCTAAGATAGCTCCCAAGGAAGTTCCTGAAGCATCTACATGGACGTGAAATTCGTTTTCCCAGTTTGGGAATATCAAAATATATGTTGTGTTGAGCTTATCCTTTAGTGTCTCGAATGATTTATCATATTCTGGAATCCATTGGAACGTTTCAGCCTTTTTCATTATATTTTCCATAGGTGCAGTAATGTTTGCATATCTTCTGATGAACCTGCGATAGTACCCTGTGTGTCCCAATGTGGAGAGAAACTGCTTAGCACTCGTAGGTGGTGCCATGTTCACAATAACCACAACTTTGGTTGGATCTACCACTACTGCCTCTCGACATATAATGTGGCCCAACAAACTCCCATGTGGTACATAGAAGATACACTTTCTGATATTCAATAATATCTACAATTCTCTGCATCTGTCAAACATTAGCCGTAACAGTGCTACATGTTCCTTGAGAAAACTATATATTGTCCAATCATCCATATAGACTTCTATAAACTTGTGAATGAAATCTCTAACAGCTTCTATTACAATCCTGGAGAAAATTACAGGGGTGTTCTTTAAGCCAAATGGGATCACATTGTATGCAAACGATCCCATGATGTTATGAATGTGGTCTTGTTTTTGTCCTCTTTGGCAATCCTGACTTGTTGGTATCCTGAAAATCCATCTGTGAATGAGTATGCTTCCTTCCCCGCAACCTATTCTAGCGCCTCATCGGTAAAAGGTGTTGGGAAAGGGTCATGCACATAGGCAAAGTTAAGGATTCTATAGTCTACATAGACCCTGATATCCTTTGTGCCTTTCTTGCTTTGATGACTATTGGGCTAACCCATTCTACTTCTTCCACTGCAAAAATGAATCCCACTTCCAACATCTTGTCTATCTCTTTATTAACCTTCTCCTTTACTCTAGGGTTAAGATGGTATGATCTATGTGCCACAGGCTTGGATCCTGGTTTTAATTCAATTTTTATTTCTTCCATAACTCCTTTGATTCCCTTTAACTCTAAAAAATTCTTTGGGAACAAATCCTCATATTCCCGCAACAAACTCTATATCTCTTGACTAGTTTACTCATCCCAATAGTCTCCCACCATATATATCTTAGGTTTCTCTGTGGTCCCTATATTAACTTTGCGCAATTTTAATGGGTGATTGTAGAAACTATCAGTCTGATTGGGTATGGTGTTATGGATTTCTATGTTCCCTTCTGTCTCTTTAATGGATAGGTTTCTCAATTCCTGTAAGTCATCTGGGATTTTTGAATCCCTACTAATCTTATAGCATTCTATAGGATTCTTTGTGGAGGGTAAATTAAGGTTAGTCTGAAGTTCTCGACTATGCTTTGGAAATACTAGTAGGTTTGATTTCTCATTAATATTATCTGTAAAAATAAATTATTTAATATTTTGCAGGACTACTTCAAGCTCAGGGTACTTAATTGTAAACGAGAATTCCTTGCAAAAATGAGATGCCAACGTTTTCCAGTCGCTGGTTGTCTTTTGGTTTCCTCATTTATTAAACAAGATTTTGGGATTGGACCTAGAGAATGGGGAAATACCTGAACCCAGAAGAGAGAGGGTATTTCTCCATCTTGCCACTGTGTCACGCATTGTTCGATATGTACTTTAGGATCAAATTCTTCGTTGAACAATTGCGCAGCTTGGAAATCCGTCTGCATCTTTGATTCCAGCTACTCCTTATTCTAAAACCTATACTTCATAGCTTTCCTTACATCATCCCAATTTCCGAGTAAGGCTTTATGATTAGCCCACCATCTGGAAGGGGTGTCCTGAAAAGATACATCTAGTACTGAGATCCTTTTATCCTCTACTACCTTTTCTTCCATTCTGAGAAGAAAACTGCCGAGTCCTGAGGTGCCATCATATACTGGGTGTTCTCTGACTTCGGTCCCAACCCATCTAGTTGCTCTGACAGTTGCACATATCCTTGAGAATTTTTCGTACGAGCCTTGTTTCCAACTTGTTGGGCCCCAACAACCCCCTTCTTTTTCTTTAATCAAAATCTAGGGTCCCTTGAAATTTTACTTGGATTCTTCGGTTGTTTCCCTTTGAATTGATTAGATTGGTATTGGTTTTCTTTGTTTCGAGGTTGGTTTGATTTTATATTCTTTTGTTTGGTTTGGTTTGAATTTCATGAAATTTAAATGCCATTTCATTTTACTTTCTACAGAGTTTTAATATTGATGGACGAGCTTCATAATTTGGGAGTTTTTATTATGACACATGTTTTCTATGACATTTGTTCACACTTGATCAAATTTGAATGAGGGAGAGACAAACATAGAAATCTTAATTTAACGAAAACCTTAATTTTTATCAACTTTTACTTTCATTTAAATTATGATTATGTTTTCGTCTTTTGCTCATTAACAATCATTTTCACAAAATCATTTGGTAGTCTTAATTAATTAAATCATTTTATGAGTTTGCATCTCATTTCAAAATAAAAATAAAATAATAATAAAAAGAATTATCTATCATTTGTTTGATTTTGTGAAAACTCAAAATTAATATTTTTCTCCTCTCCATTAGCTTGAAGCTTCTAGAATTTTAAGATCATATTTGAAAGGAAAATATAAACAATGTTTGTTTAGAACTTATAGTTAGATTAAATTCATTTTTTATTTTGTTGTTCTAGATTTTGTTTTATTCACAATTTTTAGGTTATTAATTTAGGTTTCTTTTTGTTTCGTAGGTTTCTATTATCAGTTATTTGGTACGGATATGATCATGGCTTATCCAAAAAAAACATTGGATTGTTGCAAATAAATTATGAACAACAACAGATAAGATTTGGAAATGCGTTCAAGAATAGACCGACGATTTTGCGAGACTTGTTTCAGCCAAACCATAAGGAATTTGAAGAAACGGTTGAAAACCCATCTCCAGAATGGACCCATTTAGCTTGCATGCGGAAATAATTCTAAACAAATGAACGATTTGAGAGATATGTGTGTCTCTTTATGAGGAAAATTTCAGGTGGCAAAAATTATTAGTGACGCCCAGACTGTTCATTCATGGTATAAATATATGAGAAAGTTTAGAGCCATTGAGATCCAAGAAATTGAGAGGAGGATTTTTATCCTTTCTCTTTTGTATATTATTTATTTTGTAATTTTTTTTTTCTTTTCAAATAGAGTAATGGATGGTTGGAATCTTTGGGAGAATGGAAGAGTATTTTCAAAAAAGAAAATGGAATTCCAGGTTGCTTAATGGCTTTTGTCATGTGAGTAAAATGGTTTCATTTTCATTATAATATCTTCATATTCTTTGAATAATTGATTATGCATTGATTTAATTTAGTTTTAGTCTGTTTTATCAATACATAGTTAATTGCTATAATTTATATATTAATTTTTTCAATCTTTAAGAGTCTATTATTCCAAAAGTTCTTCCTAGACCATATGATGAACATATTTTGTTGAAACTATATGAGAAAGCAATTTACTCTTTGGATTTCGTCCTGTGTAGACTTTGCAGTGTTTTTTCATTGTCTTCTCATGTAATTTCTTGATGTGAAATGTTATCTACGTCGAATTAGCTTTAGTCAGTTCTGGACATAATATTTTATATCATGTTTTTCCTTACGTTGTTCATTATTTTTTGGTTTAGTTTATATCTGTGACTGATCATCTATTCAAGTATTTTGAGTTTACATCTGATGCTAGATAGTTGGTAACACCATCCCAGAGAATTGGAATTTCTTTCATTTTCAATTATTGGATATTTCAAGGTCACAAGATATATAATTATTTGTCTTTATGTCGTTATAAACTCTTTCCAGAATATGAAGCACTTCCTTGAATTTCTTCAGGAAGTATTATGTTTTCTTTTGTCATAGGTTTACACTTGACACAGGTTTAGAGGAGCTCATACAAATACAGAGAGATGAATTTAGCTTAGTACTACTCATTAGTGAGATGTTAGTATGTTCATTGTTTTCTTTTATCCAGATTTGTTTATATAAGAATGAGACAATGATTGCATTAATTATCTTTGACTGTTTCTGTGTCATTGTTTCAATTGTATTTTCTTAGTATTTATTAGTTTAAAATATTTAAACATTTAAAAAAAAAGATTTATGTTCTTACTTTATGTTATTTTGAAACGTTATTATGAACATTCATTTTCGCAAGATTTCAAGTAAACCTTGTAAACTGTATATAGATTGTTTATAATCATTTGTATATTCACGCTTCTTTTTAATAAATATTAGTAAGTAATATATCATTTGTTAGAATAATATCTTTATATTAGTTTTTGTTTTTAGTGTTTTTAGGACTTTAGTTGGCTAACAAAGCCATTAAACCTGTCGGGTCAGATCATACCAAATGACTTGGGTTAATTAGACAATGTCTGTCTGGATCTAGCCTTCCAGTTCACGGTGTATCATTTACGCTCCTCAACACAACTGTCAAATGCCATTTATGAATCTTCGTCCACTAACTGTATACTCCTCCAACTTACTGATCCATCAACAGTAGGATTTATGTAATTGTCTCTTTTCCTAACTGTTACAATATACAACTGATCCAAATATTCTCCCTCCGTATTATTGTTTGTTGGCTTTGTATATCTAGGCCCTACATATGGATCCAAGGGTTGAACTACCTTGATTCCATCATATTCAAATGTCATGGTGTCCTTATTTAAGTCAATTACTACATAGTTATCGTAGGCCCAATAAATGCCTAGTAGTGTAGGGTAAGGGTCCTTATCTCCCATGATCTCAATCACTTCAAATTCAACTAAGGTCTTCACTCCCACAACATATATTTCCACACTCTCGAGTCTTCCTATTGGGAAAATACAATATTGGATTTCCATTCTTAGATGAATTGGGGAATATGTCAGCCTAGTTTTTCCTAAGGCTTCCCAGGTCTTCTTAGGCATAATGTTCACAACATATGCTAGATCCAACATGACATCCTTAATCTCAAATTCGTCTAACTGGGGTACTAGTCTGAATTTTTTTTCAGTTCATACTTTTCTTCTCTGCACTCTGTAGGTACTCTTCTCAGGAATATTATCCCTTATTCCTGCTTCTATGGGTTCCTCATTCCCTAAAAATAGGTATAACACATTGCACAACTTCTCTGTTAATTGATCATTCCCGAGAATGTTAGAGAATAATTGAAACCAAAGTTTGACTACATTATGAGGTTGCTCAGGTTGTCTCGGTGTGACTATAGGCTTTCTGGGTGCAGGGGGTGAAGCAAGGACTTGAGAAATATTAGGGTAAACAATAGGTTGTGGGGGTTTCTATCACATCTCAGGGCTAGGAATATTCTGAAATACTTGTATGGAATATTTAAAGAACAACTTTTGTTTTAGAGGTTCATACTTGTCTTCTTTAGATGTTATTTTATGGATCAGAGGTAGAGTATCAACATTAACTCATATATTTTCTCCTCCTCGAGTAATGATATTGAGGTTGGGAAATTGTCCCTTAATAATTCTCTTGATTTTAGAACTGATGAAGTTAGTTCCTTGTGGTCATACCCTATATTCCTATTTTGCAATTAATTATGGGAAGTCTTCAGTTGCATGCCCATTGGTTCTACATTGAGAGCACCATGGTCACCTTGGATGAGGACAATCTCTAGCCATGTGGACTTGCTCATCACAGTTATAGTATCTGCTTGGCCCTCTTCCTCCAGTCCTTCCTCCTTTGAAGTCTCCTTTGGCTCCACCTCCTCGACCTCTTCCTGGTCCCTGAGGGTTTTTAGTCACCCTGAATGTTATTCATTCCAACCTGTCTGCAAGTGCATCTAATGCTCTACATTTATTGGTAGTGTGTGTGGTAGATGTGCATAACTTATAGTGTATTGTATTTGTTACTGTCGAATATTTCTGCATAATGGGGCACTGTCTTGGCCCATGCCCATAGATTCGGAAAATCTCACAATACTCAATTGTTGGTGCTGCTTGGCTCCCTAGAAAAGCATGATATGGGGTGGGGCTATGGAATGGTAAGTTCCTAGACACTTGTGAAAATCCTCCTGTGGGTCCTGGTGAGGGTCCCATTCCCTTCATTCGTGGACATTCGTTCATGATATTTCCTTCTATATAACATTCGGTGCACCAGACCTGTGGTTGTCCTAGTCTAGGTATTGTCATTTCTTGAATATTTTCTGTAAGAGATGATATTTTCCCTTGTAGTTTCTCTAAATTCGCATCTTCTGAGGGTTTGGTCACTCTTAGGCTCCTAGGGTATCCCGCAATGTCTTCAATCTTCATCGATTGTTCCAAGGCATATGTCAAATTGGATATCCGTTGTTGCATTAGCGAAATCCGGGTCAGAGGTAGCAATCCATGAATGTACCATTCCCTTTGATGTTCCTTATGGATTGGATGTGCTAACCTCCCTACAAAATCTTTAAATTTTGGGTTGTATTCCTAGACTAATTCACCTTCCCTTTGTTGGATCTTGTGCAACTCAGACAAAGCTTGTTGTTTTGACTAAGGTAGTTTAAACCCTGCTATGAACCTTGTCTGTACCTGGCCAAGTGTGAATGCTTTACCTTTCATTCCTGACACTCCTGGCTCAATAATATTCATGTACCACTTGAGAGCATGACCTCTCAAGGTAGTCTGGAACTCAAC
The DNA here is from genome assembly GCA_010110895.2 of Picea sitchensis. Lineage (NCBI taxonomy): Eukaryota > Viridiplantae > Streptophyta > Pinopsida > Pinales > Pinaceae > Picea > Picea sitchensis. The sequence goes on from SNQJ01S0193707.1 coordinate 7,426, forward strand.
TAACTTATTCGCATCTAGAGTCCCTATGGATCTCCATATTGCCTCACACAAGAACCAGTGTTGCTCAACATCTTCATCTCCCTTGCCCAAAATTTTTGGGTATTGGGAAATCGAACCCCCCACGTGACCAACCATTGTTGATCTTGGTGATCTTATCAAAATTAAACCTAATGGTCTTTCTTGTGATCTACTAGGGGACCCCAATATCCTCCCTGTACTCACACTTCCTAGCTGTGATTGGCTAACTAATTGTACTAGAATAGAACTAGAATGAGAAGGTAGTATCAAACTTACCATTTGTATAGAAGACACTTGGGGTATGGGTGATTCGGGGCTGGCGCCACTAGCTTTGGGGCGGTTTTCTTTGATCTAGGGGGTCTTGTTTTCTTCCACTGGAGCAGTCTCTTAAGTCATATTCTCGATCTCTCCTGTCATCGTGGTTGAATCTTCTCTTTCTTCTTCAAGTTTCATGTCAGGTTCCTCCTCTCTTACGTCTACACCTTCTCCTTATTGTACAACCTCCTGGGGACTTCTTTCTCTCCGTGCTTCTCTTTCTTAATCTTTGAATGGACAATCTTTCTTGTCTTCTCATCTTCCGCAAATCTTCCATCTTTCTTTCCTCTACTTCTCCTGGTCCAACTTCTTTCTGCAACTTCTCAAACTGTATTGCTACTTTCTTGATCTTTCCGCACCACCACTTCTCAACTATGGCGGCTATTTTCAAGGCTTGCTCATCTCTTGAGTCCATTTATTGTTGTTTCTGTTGGGTATGTGTTATATTCTTTGCATGTGTGTGTGTGGGTGTGTCAGGTTTGACAACTGCGTCTAACGATCCTTCTAGTAGTGTCCTCTGTGTCATGTGCATTGGGCGCTTTCCTAGGGGGGTCCTAAGGGGGGGTAGGTATGCCCCCCCTAGTTACGCACAGTGCCCCAAAATTTCTTTTTGGGAGGTTTTTGCTATTTTTAGCGGATTTTTCTATTTTTAGCAGTTTACTAAATTAATCTCGGATTAAGGGATTAGGTTTTTTGTATCTACGGAATACCTAAAAACATTGTATATATTGTATGGTGAATGGTGAAATTCCGTAATGAATATAATAAAGGTTTCCCCGGTTGAGGGTTTCCGGTATAAAATCTTAGTGTACTCTGTGTATGAGCCATTGATTAAATTTTGTTTTGCTTAAGAATCTGTATGCATTGCTTTACTTCACACGTTTAAAACTTACAGTCCCCCCTGCGTTTTTCAAAGAATCCTTCCCCTCTCTCAGACCATGATTCTACCCCAAGCGAGGGTGTTTACATTGCCATGTCAGTCGGGAACATAGTCAAAATCCCCTCTTCCATCAAGAAAAATTTAATCCACAGGGGGATTTCCCTCAACAGTCTTCCCCTTGCATATTTCCTGAAATTCGCCTCTACTCATGAAAAGTATTGGTGGTTCTCAGCTGCAAACTCAATAATGTATCCTTCTAATGTGGTCTAGACCCAGAATCAATTGCTCGCATGGATGGACAATCTAGCCGATAAAGTGATGCAATATTTTATGTGTCCCAATTACAAATCCTCTTCACTCGTTCTTGGAACTCTGGAGCTTCTTGGAGCCTATTTATCCAGTGGAAAATTTCTTTGGTAACTTAACCTAGAATATCTCGTACTGGTCACTCGATCTTTCTGAGTAAAAGACTGATTCACAAGCATATTCCATAGATTTTCCCCTCATATTTCCTTCTTTCCATATGAAGGCGTCACAATTTATTTCCCACCATTGGTCAATATTAGATCTGTGAATCCGCGGAAGCATCCTCCCTACAAGTTCCCTTTTAATGCAGGTACCAAAAATGGAACCATTTTGTTGGTGCAAGTTTTATCCTACCAGGGTCCTTTTTATAACCCTAAATTCCACTATACATGCATACCTAGCATCAGGCCATCTTACTTACTATTTTTTCCAAGCCAACACTGGACAACTCTTCTTAAAAACACTATTTTTGAAGATCTACGTGCCCTACACCACTAATGCCCGCGTATGTACGCTATTTTCCCCACTACTGCCAATGTACATATGCTATCTGAACTATTACATCCCTCTTATGCCCACAAAAGTTGCAAAAAATAAAAAGTTGCAAGGGATTTGTTGAGATTATGGGCTATTGGGTAGTTTCCCAACTAATCCACCGCCTATAGCCCGTCACCCAACCAAATAACCATCCTTTTGTCATATAAAAGGAGGTGTTGGGGTCTCATTCCAAGGAGAAACATAGAAACAATGAAACTCTGGCCATTCCACTTACCCCCTTGCCCCAATAATTTTCAGCCACATTGTGAGTTTTGAGCCAAAATTCCGTATTCTTCCCCTTTTTCCTCATTCATAAGCCTATGCCATTTCCCTAGAGAAAATTGTGAGAGAAGAAGGATACATGGAAGTAGTTGGATCTTGGTGAAGAGGATTCAAGGGCTGGGTTTGAGGAGCAGTCATCGATCTCATTTTGTAAGTGACTTTGTGAGATTAATATAAAGAAGTACTTTTTCTGTCCCACCATATGATGTGTTCAATCTTTATGTTTGATTTACATTTTGTTATGACATCTAACCCACTAATTCATATATAATATGCATGTTCGTATTTTCTTGTTTGTCTTTTGGTGAATGCAGGTCAGCGTTCAGAGGAGACTTGCAATTGAGAAGTGACCGAATGAAAAAGGATAGACACCGAACGTGGATTTTAAGGTAAGACTACCAGATCCTTATACTTTGTATTTTATGCATGAATGTGGGGTATTTTCAGGATAGTTGTTAAAATTAGGATACTTTAGACGGTTAGCTATGTTGATACTAAGAGGGGGGTGAATCAGTATCCAGTACAATTTAAAAACCTTTTTCAACTTATACTTAAACCATTCAAGTATATCCAATGAGAAATGAACAATAGTATAAGAGTTACACCAATACACCACAATAC
>SNQJ01S0193707.1:10394-28116 GCA_010110895.2 Picea sitchensis
ACTTTTAACATTAGGGCCAACCTGACACTTTCTTATTTTGTAATTATTTTCTTTAATTATTTTCCGGGCCTACATGTACTTCCTTTTTCAATTCACTTTGTCATCTTAAAAAATTCATTTCTCCTCAACCATGAGGATCCATGTGATGTGCCACATACCACCAGAAACATCATGATTTATACTATCCATTCATGGGTGTTGTATATGCATGTGCATTTTTCTTCATGTCCAAATACCTTTATCAATCTTGCGGTCCAAAACCCATGACTAGGGTTGACATCAATGACAACAATAAATCTTCCAACAAGATATGCCTACACGATTGAACCCTAGTGTAATCCATAGGGGGGTTTTCCCACTATAGAAGAATTGGTGACCGTATTAGGGAGCCTCTAGGGTTTTTAATGGATGTTTTTGGGTGTTTTAATTGGTTTAATTACGTCTTTGAGTTCTCTGTAAGTTGTTGAGTCTTCAAGGGATTCTAGTCTTCCATACCAGTACTCCTTTCCTAGTTAGCTTGACTATTAGTTTTATCTTTTTTGAAAAGTTACATAGGTGTACACGGCCTGCAGTGGGTCTGCACACGTACATACATACCCTACGTTTGGAAAACCTGCGTACATACACAGGCTTCTTAAGTGTGAGTAGCGTGACTATGTCATGAAGCCTTTCTTTTAAAAAGAGGCAGTCATCCTCTTCCTTGATTGAAGTTTGACTTCTCAGGGGTTTCTTTATTTAGTATTGGTCTCTATAGTTACAGTATCTAAGTCTAGGTTTGACATCAGTTCCTTTAGCTTTCAAGATTGCTTGTGTTTTTGTTGAAAGGTTTTGGATGAGTCTGTGAGTCTTTTCTATTTTATCCTTTATGGTTCCTTCAGTGACTCCCTGCGATTCGTAGTAGACCAGAAGTCAGTTTCTTTGGTCTTGCATTGTCTACACTTTTCTCTTTTACTTGATTTAGAAGAAAAGAAAAGAATTCATTTTCAAGTTTCTTATTTTGAAGCATAAAAAAAAATAAAAAATCATTTTCTTGTTTGGTTAAGTAGTTAGGTTAGTTGTCAAGAAGAAGAGTGATTTCTTAAGTTCTTTACTGAATACTTAGGAATTTAATTAGCTCGTAGTGGAGTGAAATTTAGTTTTAGGTTTTTTCTTTTAAAATATCTTTGAAAGGAAGTTAGTTAGAAAAGTTGGTTAAAGAGTTTTCAATTTGCAAATATTTTAAAAAAGAAGTAATTTTGTTTCCAACATTTGTTCTTCTCTTTCGTCTCGTTAAAAACACCACCAATTTCATTTATGTTCCTTTGACTTAAGATAAACAACTTAAAATTAACTATTAATTAAAATTAATCAGACTTTATGTTTGTAGGGTCAATTAACTAGACTAGGCTAGAGCCTTGATTTAGGTTGGAGAGGAAACTCTTCAAGGTTACAAAACAAACATAGGATTCAGTGCTAGGGAGTGTAGAAGTCCAGTAACGTGGAAATTATCTGGGACCCCCCTCTAACACAAGGGTTAAACATGAGGTTGTGTGTGGAAAGGTAGTGGAGATAACCCCTCCAAAGACGGGCCAAGTGTAGTGGGGAACGCATATAGAGGACTTATCTTGGGATTCTATTGATCGCATTTTCCATGGAGCTTCGTCGGTCACGAATCCATTCAAGGTCCTCAGTCATCTTCTAGAACACTTGATTTTGATACCCTCGATAGTGTTCAGGCTTGATACCATACTCATTGTGGTCCACCCGACTGTTGACTGTACCCGCCTAGGAATTTTTCACGAGCTAGCAACCTAGTTGCATTTTTTAGGGACTTACACAGATGATTGTGGGGGTATACCATGGTACCTAGGATAAACATTGGGCCACACTTTGCAGAGTATACCTGGAGGGTGATTTCTTGTTCAATTTTCACTTGGACTAGTAAGTTTTTCTAGAGTTGGTTGGTGTAACTATTCTTCCAACTAGTTATAGTGGTTTGCTTGCTATATCTCATAGGAACTTTTCCTAGTGTGTGTTTTGGTCTTTAGCGTTAGAAAATCCTTAGTGTGTCGTTGATTTTCTCACAGTGGAAGATCAAGAGATTTATTGGTCACGAAGGATTTTGGGCCTACCGCCGGTTAACTTGGAGCCACCACCGCCATTGTGAAGGTGAAGACTTGACCAGGAAGGGTCATTTGAGGCGACCGGGCCACAAGAAACTATACTCGAGCCAACTCCGAGAGGAGAACACTCGTATCCGGAGGAACTGACTATTTATGACCTTGGAGCAGAATCTCTCGGTCTGTAAAACCCTCTGATCATTGAATTGTTGATGCCAATTTTTATACAACTTGCCCCTCCAAGGGTAATGCATCATAAGCATCATATAGTCCTGCAAGAAACAATGGAAACAAATGTTTCAACTTCATCAGGGAGTCCTCATACTCCCTTTACGGTTGCCACTATTGGGGGCGTTCCACCTCCTAAATCACCTTCGCAGGTTCATGCCACTATGGTCTCAACCACCTCTACCTCAGGCAGTGGTCTGATTCCATCTATGGCGGCGATCACTGCACCTTTCATGCAGAGTGCAACAGGCCCTCCGTTTTCATACGGGATGCCTAGTTTTGATACCAAATTGTTCTTCACCTACTCCACCCTACAGACCATGGGTTTGGGGGCAGGGAGCTCAAATGCTCCTCTGCAAGGGTCCATGGGGGGAACCTCAGCCCTCTATAACACTTTCCCTTACGGTGGGGGTCATATACCTCTATCATCCCCCTCGCTTGGCGGTGCTTCTCAACAACCTGCCTAGCCGAACATGAACTGCGATGCGTTCGGAGAAGGTAGTCAAGGATCTTCTTCCAATATCACACCGGTGGGTTATTTGTTGTTCTCTTTGTTCAACACATTTGGTAACAACGCATTCTCATTAGCTATCGTCTCGTCTAGGGGCAACCATGGTTTTGGATCACAAAATCCTGTGCAGGGTACTATTCCTGCACAGGGGGCACACACTTCTCAAGGACCTTGGAATTCGTGGTAGGGATGCTGACTAGGGGAAACCCCTTCCATGGTCAATGGAACCCAAGGCAAGGCTCAATACCTATACCTGTCGGATTGACAGGGGGAATCCCTTTCCAGAACCTTTGGAGTACAACGTCGGGATAAATCCCTTCCTATCCATCAACGTCCTATTACGGGATTCAGCAGATGACGTCTCAACAAGCGCAGTATCTGAATGCTAGCCTAGGCCATGGTTCTTACTAGAAGCTAGGCCAACAACCTAACTTTTCCTGGCAACCTGGTGCCAACCAAAACCTAGGCCTCTATCCTCTTGTACATATTCAACAACCTAAGCTATTGTTTCTGGCAACTTTGCATTTGCCAGAATTGTCAATATTATTAAATGACCCAATCTGTCATGATCCACATTGGCCTCCTATGCCGACCAAGTTATGCTCAGACATTCCAAAGTTTGAAGGAAAACCTAATGAAGATCTAGGTGATCATGTGACTACCTTTCACCTATGGTTCTCGCCCAACTCATTGAAATACAGCTCCATACAGTTGCATCTGTTTCAACGCACTCTCATCGGGAGTGCCGCGAAATGGCACATAGAGCTCAACCACTCAAGATACTCTACTTTTGGCGAATTGGCAATGGTTTTCTTAAACCATTTTCAATTACCTATGACATACGATGTCGGCACCGAATTTCTGGCCAACTTTGAGCAGACAAAGGAAGACCATATCTTTGATCACATATGAGAATGGAGATGCCAGAAGCATTTGATAAAGGTACCAATCCCACTGTATTTCCTACTGGAGTGGTTCATCAAGTCTTTGGTCCCTCAGTTATCCAAAGACATAGCAACGTTAGGGGTCTTTTAAGAAGAAGAAGTGATTATGAGATCTCAACAACTATAGATGATTTACTCTTAGTTTGGTTTACTTTACGGAATTTTTCCAGATGCACCAAGGTTTATACCTGAGAAGACTAGATAGAAGTCTAGACCACATGTCGATGGAATTGTTGGTTCAACACAAGAGAAGGCCATTGATCATCTGTCAAATCAATTGCAGCAATTGTCGATACAACAGACAACGACCAACCAAACCTCTAGTTCAGCTTCTCCCCCTACTCAGACGTCAGATGTACACAGTGTGCAATCGATGAACCCAGAGGCCAACCAACAGGACGACAGGAAGAAGAAACAACAAAAGAAGGGTAAGGGGGATAAGAAACCCACCAATAATGTTGGCGGGGGAAACACAGAGAGAAATAAGTTGAGGTATCTGTGTAATATTTGCATGGAAGACCACCCGACTCACCTGTGCCCTCGGCTCATGGAGGCCCAAAAGTTACTGGTGCAACAACAACTTGCTATGTTAACGAACCCATTTCCACATGGGAAAAATTTAAGTCAAGCCTTTGTGAACGCGGATGGGGGTAATCAGGGACCCCCTTCATTGTCTATAAATCCCTCGACCTTGAATGTTTATATGTTGAAACGTGAAGCTCACATAGCTACTAGGGAACACGATTACGGAATGCCAAGTACTGCTGAAAAGCAAAAAGAAGTTGAAAACCCATTTGTTCCTCTCTAGATTGATAGAATGATGGGAGAAACAATGACATGCATCTCGAAAGAAGTTCTCAAGAAGGCTTCACATAATCCAAACACGAGGGCCGCCTAGAACTACTCTATGGTGGAGGATTTGTAACAAACCCCTTGTGCGATGTTTTATTTGGAGGTCCTCGAGAGCTTCCCTTCATAGAGAAACACTCTTCTAGCTTCCTTAGGATCTGTCGAGGCATGTAATCTGGGAACTATCACACTTGATACAACTGACATGAAGCCTCGTCTCCCATATCACGTCGCGTTTCAAATAGTAGTGGCTTACACCACAAAAACGTTTACTCAAAATATTTTCTATATGATGGTTGATGAGAGCGCCTCAACATGCGTGATGTCGTTGACATGTTGGAAGGCCATTGGCAAACCCATTTTGTCTCCTTTACCTAAAATTATTACTGCTTTCAACGATCATTCTTTCAGACCACAAGAAATCATCCCTTCTTTCCCCTTGCAGTTAGGAGGGAAGACCATGTGCGTCGAAGTTGAAGTGGTCGATGCACCTCTCGACTACAACCTCATGTTAGGAAGGAGTTGGACATATGCCATGCATGCATTGGTTTCTATATTTTTTCGGGTCTTGTTGTTTCCACATGAGGGTCGAATCGTGACCATTGATCAATTGTCCTTCTCCAGGCCTAACCCTTCATCAGGGGCATCCACGGTCCCGATGATTGACAAACCATAGACCAGCATCGTTAACATGGGGGTCAGTTTGTGCCCACCTCTCATGGTTACTTTCGATTACCCGCCTCCCTTGGATAATGTCAAGTTCATATCTGTTGTCCCCGACCAACCTAAGGCTGAAATATTTCAAGTGTCATAATTCTGCACGACTTACTTTAATGATCTGTGGACTCTTCCTTCCCCATCGACCATGATGGAAGGGATAGGGCATCATGGAATGTCCATGCCTTTGTCCGTGGTAGAGGTCGCATACTCTATAGTCCAGCAAGATTTTGTCAACCCCAATCCAACTCCTGCACAAGAGTTAGATCCAGTTTTCGAACCTACCTGGGCTCAAGGTTCACTTGCCACTATTGATTCCTTAGACTTGGTCTTGCCCTCTGACGAGGCTATTATAGAGGTATTGACTAGTCTAGACAAACCCTGGGATGATCTCCATCACAGATCTTATTTTCTCCCAGAGTTAGGAAGAATTGAGGTCAGTGAATTTGTATTGACTATGACTGGAGATAGTTCTTGTCCTATCAATCCTTTGGCTATGAACGTAGTTTATGCCGAAGGTAATATTGAAACCATCTCTAAAACTATACCTATTGATATCTCCAAAATCCTTGGTATTGTGGAGAATGTCTTCACCGGAGCAGATTGCTCCCCCAATGAGATTCAAATCTACACATATTTATTTAAAGAATTTCGTGACATTTTTTCCTGGTCTTACGAGGAAATTCTATTGTTAAGTACCTAAACCAGATCTACAAATATACTTCTAAAATAACCAAGAATAAACCATAAACCATTCACCATAACATGAACACAAGAAATAGAGAAAACCCTTGAGGTAGGGTAACACCATATATAAATCCTTATGGAAGGATAAAACTCCTCAAGCAATCCTTGCTTGTACAATCACAATATTCTTCAATATGTTTCATTACATTGCCTAGACTTCTTTATATAGCTCTCCCTATCTCCTAGGAACCTTCTACAGAGCCTTCTCACATTTATTACATCCAACTACCATAGTGGGCCTTTATTAATATAGTGGACCTCGTCCACCTTACATTGAATGACCACATTCCCATATATTAAATGACTTCCACTAATAACACATAACTACATTCCCATTGGGTACCTCCCTAGGTACCCCATATTACCTCCCTAGGTATACCACATTCCATCCCTTCATGTTTAGGTCCTCCGAGCATTAGAAAAACATACAATATGACCTGACTAAAGCCAATGTAGTCAAAGCTGGTGCACCAGAATGCGACCATCATCCATCCCAATGGAAGTCGAGCGTGATGTCTATCTGCTACCTTTGCACCCTTATCCTTCTCTGCATCATGTCGCGGTTGCCGTAGGATTGTTTCCGTAGCTTGAGCTCTTCCCATAGTGTTGGTTGTCTTCCATGCACCTCTTGGTCGGTTTCATGTCTGGTGCCCTAAAGTGCATACGTAATGTTGATGTGTATGCCCTTGCCTTGATGACTTTGCATCTCTATATGATGTGGATTGGTCTCCTAAAAACAATTTGTAGAGATTTTGTTCTTTTTCTTCAAATCACAACACTTTGTGCCTTTGAGTCAATGACCTCCTTAGCTTCGGTCATGTTTCTTGTAGTTTTGCTTCATCTCCCTTAAGATACGCTTCTGATTCAACCCGAGGGTGGGCAATAACTGCTTTGCTATCTTCCATGGGTCCATCTTTCTTAATAAGAGACACATCCTGCAATGTGATTTTCTTTTCTTGGCCACCACAACTTTTAAAACTTCTTTTGCACATTAGTATTAATGGTACTTGATTCTATCAAGGATATTAAAGTAATATCCACTTCATCCATCCATAGCATAACAAAAATCTGAGATACAGCACATGGTATTTATCCATGAAGAAATCTTCAAATCTTTAAAAATGTAGAACATTTTCACCCTCAACATTTGTGCTGAATATTCTTTATTGGAACTTGCAATCTATTAACCATTTGAACATTGATAAAATTTTGTTTTCAACTAGGGTTAATAGAAACAATGATATTTTCATTTTCTTTATGAATACAACCGGGGAACCTGTAATATAGATTTTTTTACATGAAAACAAACTCTTGGTTCTGTCTTTATCCTTATTTTCTCCATGAGACCACTTGTCTAACAATATTTTTCAATTTCTCCATTGGAGAGTCTCATCATCTCCTTATAATCAAATTGATTTCCACCAAATTGTAACATCACCTTGCAATTTGAGACTTATCCAATGGGGCCAAGTATCTCCCAATACTGATTTTCTTTCTTTAATGAATGATTCAATACTAGGGCCATCACCTTTCCTGTAAAATACATCTTGGTATGAAAAAAAACCCCAAAAATAGATCAATAACTTACGGCAAAAAAAATCGCGGTTTTTCGGAAAACCACAATGCAAAATTTAAAAGCGCTCATAACTTTGCTTCCGAACTCCACGTTTGGCTGTTTTGAAATTGGGTATTTTTCCGAGGAGGGAATTCAAATAACCATTTATTTTTTCCAAATTCAGCTCGTAAAACTTTATATATGAACCTAAAGTGCGTCGCCCTCTTTTTCTTCCCTAGAAAAAAAATTCATAACCATGAACACAAGAAATAAACAAAACCACGGAGGGTACTCACATTACCAATTGTTAAGAACCTGAATAGATCTACTGATATAATAACCACAAATATTGAATACACAATGAATCTACAAAGCAAGATAGAAGAAACCACATTCTATTGATATCAAACCCTTGGTGGGGAGCCAGCACCACACAATAGGTTTTATTATGGAAGGGATCCTCTTGTTCACTTGCCTCTTGAGGGGGGCATCCTCCTAATGAGCTTCAACTCCAAATACAATATTTCTCTTCATGATATAATTTACTTGAACCCTTTATATAGTGCTACCATCACCTAAGAACTTGTTCTAGAGGAGAATCTTTAGAGTAGAACCTTCTAAGAAGTCCTCTTACATTTATTATATCTAGCTACCATGAGTGGGCCTTATTTAATAATATAGTGGACCTAGTCCACCTTACGATGAATGACCTCCACTATTATCACTATGGAGCCCTCTGGGCCCCACTACCCTCTCTACCTTCCATTCCATCCCCTTATGAAAGCGTTGTCCTCAGCGATGTCACTGTGTCCATATACCGAGGTCCCATGGATAATTGTGGACCATAATGTTGAAGAAGATTGAAGAACCAAGGTCCCATGTGAAAGGAAATCCACCATCTTTGAAGTAGTCCAACCACCATTTGTAAGCCAGGTCCCATGTCCAAGTGCTCATAGCCAGAGACTCCCCAGAGAAGATTTTGGAACCCAATAACCAACTCAAGTAATGATGCTCCAAAGTCTGACACCTATCATGTGGATCAGAATAAGAAGATCCATCCACATAGTGAAAATGGTCATAGCAAAATCTGGAAGGAATAATACCATTGTATAATATGTAGGCTGGACACTGGTAATCATAGTTAGCTCCTGATGTGGGACATTTTTGTTCTCTATAGAAGGTGGAGTAAAGTCATCAAATAAAATATGGAAGTGGTTGTCATCCAGTGACAAACTATCCATATACCAATCATCTAATTTCTCAAAAATCATACCAAGCATATCTTTCTGATTATATTCATGCATGAGGCCAATAAGAAATCTCTCCTACATGTTGTTCAATTAATCTTGAATACTACAGCGTCATTGAGGCCATGCAATGATGGAAGTATTTGTGAGAATGCGTGAGGCATTGTGTTAACACATTCAATCTCTCATCCAATGTGTGAAACAATTGGATGTGCTAACACATCCAATCTCTCATCCAATGTGTGAAACAATTGGGCTTTGAATGATTCAATAATTTCTTTCAGGTTTTGAGAAGAAATAGCCATCTGAAAACCCAAAAAATAGACCCAATAAGTTTCGGCAGAAAATCACGATTTTTTCTGGAAAAACCCTAAAAACTGTTGAAGTTCAAATGCTCATAACTTCGGCCAAGGAAAGTGCTCTGATACCACTTGTTAATAACCAAGATAGATATACCGATATAATAACCACAAATACTGAATACACAATAGATCCACAAAGCAAGATAGAAGAAACCACATTCTATTATTATCAAACCCTTGAGGTAGGGTAACACCATATATAAATCATTATGGAAGGATAAAACTCCTCAAGCAATCCTTGCTTGTACAATCACAATATTCTTCACTATGTTTCATTACATTGCCTAGACTTCTTTATATAGCTCTCTCTATCTCCCAGGAACCTTCTAGAGAGCCTTCTCACATTTATTACATCCAACTACCATAGTGGGTCTTTATTAATATAGTGGACCTAGTCCACCTTACATTGAATGAGCACATTCCCATATATTAAATGACTTCCACTAATAACNTCCACATAACTACATTCCCATTGGGTACCTCCCTAGGTACCCCATATTACCTCCCTAGGTATACCACAGCTATGCATTGATCCATGAATTGTTTAACATGAAATAATGACTTACCCTAACACCAAGCCAGTCCTGTAGAATCTTTGTTCGGTTAATCCTCGAAAATAAGAAGCTATCAAGGCTCAAGTAGAGAAACTACTCAAAATTGGTTTCATCTACCCCGTCCAATTGACTCAATGGGTGTCAAATACCATTCTGGTCAACAAAAAGTAGGGAATGATTTGCGCATGTATGAACTTTTGTGATTTGAATAAGGCCTGTCCAAAGGATAATTTCCCCACCCCATTCATTGACCAGATTGTTGATGAATGCGTAGGTTGTGAGGTATTCTCTTTCATGGATGGTTTTTCGGGATACAATCAGATACAGATTAAGCCCGAGGACCAACATAAAATAACTTTTATTTGTCCATGGGGTACATTTGCTTATCGAAAGATGCCTTTTGGCCTTAAAAATTCTAGAGCCACCTTTCAGCGAGCCATGTCTTTTGATTTCCATGATCTCAAACACATAGTTTAGTCTTATCTCGATGATTTAGTATCATGATCTCGAAAGAGAGCTGATCAACCCATGCACCTCCGACTTATCTTTGAGCAATGTTGCTACTACCTGATTCGCTTGAATCCAAACAAATGCAGTTTTTGCATGACGTCAGGTAGTCTTTTAGGTTTTGTAGTTTCGAAAATAGGGATCATGGTCAATCCTCTAAAGGTTGAGGCGATAGTTCAATTGCCTCCCCCATGCATAATCCCTCAGCTTTAGAGTTTACAGGGAAAAACCAATTTTCTTCGACATTTTATCGCAAACTATGTCGAGATCACTAAAGGGTTTTTGCATTTACTGAAGAAGGGTGTCCCTTTTATTTGGGATGAAGCCACTCAGCGCTCATTTGAAGCATTGAAACGTTCCCTCATGTCTTCCCCTCTACTTCAGCCACCCAATTATAATAACTATTTCTTTGTATTTGGCCACGACAGAGTCGGCCATTGGTATGGTATTGGCTCAAGAGGATGATCTAATTGAAGAACATGTTATTTATTAGATGAACCAAGGCCTGGTTGGACTAGAACTCAAATACTCCCATGTTGACAAACTTGCATTGGCAACAATACATGTTGTCCAGCGGTTCCGTCACTATATCCTGTTTCGCAAGACCACAGTCATTGCCATTGTGAATGCATTCAAATATGTGTTGACACGACTTGTAATTAGTGGAAAGATCAGTAGATGGATTTTTATCCTCCAGGAATTTGACTTAGATTTTGTTTCCACAAAATCTAAAAAGTCGATGGTATTTGCGGAACTTATCTCGGAACTTCCGGTTGAGTCAAGTGATGTTACACCCGAAGAATCACCGATTAAACGAGATCTTTTTTTGATTTCATCTTTAGACCCCTGGTATGGAGATATACTAGTATATATCCATACTTTGAAGTGCCCCACCTTTTCTTCTCATGATGAGCGTCGACGTATATGCCATCGGGAAAAATCCTATCTCATACTCGAGGACACTTTGTATCGGCGAGGTGTATATTTCATCCTTCGTCGGTGCCTCACTCATGAAGAAGTGAAACTCATGCTTAATGACTGCCACACTGGAGCATGTGGTGGTCGTTTTTCTGGGTTGGAAACAACCCAAAATATTCTATGATCCAGTTACTATTGGCTGACGATAATCAAATATTGTGTCGAATCGGTCAAGAGGTTCCACCCATGTCATATTTTCTCTCGGAATATGAGGGCACACACCGCTCCTATGCTTCCCATCATTATAGTTAGCCCCTTCACTAAGTGGGGGATTGATTATACCACATGCCGACCCCCTTCAACTAGGGGGCACTGTTATATCATTGTAGCAGTAGACTACTTTACAAAGTGGGTCGAAGCTATGCCAACGTTCAAAGATGATGGCGAGACAACAACTTTCTTCTTGTTTAATCAGATAATATCAAGTTTCGACGTCCCGAAGGAGATTGTCACTAACCATGGCAGTCACTTTCAGAACAAAATGATGTATGAATTAAAGTTAAATCTAGGGTTGAGGCAAGAACACTCATCACCTTATTACCCACAAGCGAATGGTCAGGTGGAAGCTGTGAATAAGTCTCTCAAGACCATTCTATAGCGAACGATCAATTCAGCCAAGTCAAATGGGAATTTGATGTTGTACTCGACATTGTGGACCTATCGAACGTCTGTAAAGACTACCACCGGTTTCTCACCTTTTCAACTTATTTATGGGTTGGAAGTAGTCTTTCCTATAGAATGCCAGATCCCATCTATTAAGTTGGAAGTACAGTTATTTCTAGACACTTCACAGCTTGAGGAACGCTTATTATATCTCGAGGATATCAATGAGCAATGACGTGATGCATCCTTGGCTAACGAGGCTCACACGCAAAGAGTCAAGTGTCAGTATGATTGGTTCGTTCATCCTAAGATTTTCTCCGAAGTCGACCTTGTTCTGGTCTATGACCAATATAAGGATCCCCTGGGGAAGCCAAGTTCAAACCTATGTGGTTCAGACCTTTCATCATGAAGGAGGTATTAAAGAAGGGTACTTATCGTCTAGTTTATTTTGAAGGGAACGCTTTAGAGGAGACTAGAAATGGGCTCTACCTCAAGAAGTATTACTCGTAGTTGGGTCACCTTGGGTGAATTCTTGCATATATGTATCGTAATTATACAATTTTGTTTTGTCCTTTTTTTTTTATGGAGGTGTTGTTTTGATGTCATATTTTTCACTGTGGCAGATGTCAAGTGAATCAGAGGTGTTTGTTGGGTTCATGGAGGACGGTAGATGACACACTCGGAGGATTTATTCCACAGCTTGGGTGATCTTCACAGCTCAAGGCCAGTTGCTATGTTATGGAGGTACCTCTTTAGGTGACGACACAAACAATTTCACCGAATAAAGTGCAATAATAGAGTTACTTCATGACGCCTTGTCACATGGTATCTCTTACCTCCAGGTCTACATAGATGCACAATTGGTTGTGTCCCAATTAAATGGGGTTTATCGTGTTTATGATCCTACTCTACATCGATGATTCGTTAGGGTACGTCTCTTAGAATGTTGTTTTGATTACATTACATATATCCATGTTCCTAGGAGATTGAATCAAATGGTAGATACTCTAGCTAATCAAGTATGATATTGGAATTTTGCACAAATGTAAAAAACATTCCCCTGGCACATAAGTGGTCCATCCTAAGCTATGGGTGGGGCATGTTGTCCCTGCCATAGTGAACCACGACGTTTTACAAATGCCGTAAGAGTTGGACCTAGGTATGTGGCACCCCAACTACATGAGGTTGGATCGATGGTGGGAGATCCTCGATCTCTGCCATAGGGACTGCGTGAGTGAGAACGGTGAGGTTCCACTCTACCCGTCTCAAAACTCTCTCAACCTCTTCGACTAGAGGTCCCCCTACTATTGTTGTTGGTCTGGTGGTTGCGGCTAGTACTTCCTCTGGTCGAGGATTCCACCTGGTCCTCAAGAAGTCTGATGGATGCATTGGCCCCACATCTGTACATAAATATATACATAGTTGTTAGATACTCTGATTCCCATAAAAAATGATATATATAAAAATAAATAAAAATTAATTAACATTAAAAAACAAATGTACCTATCTCTCCTCGCTTTCCTCTAGGAGGTATGGGCATGTCCGGGTCCCTGGAAAAGTTGATTCCGTCATAGGGGTAGTCCTCTATCACCAGAATCTGTCGTGCCCA
Source organism: Picea sitchensis (assembly GCA_010110895.2). Lineage (NCBI taxonomy): Eukaryota > Viridiplantae > Streptophyta > Pinopsida > Pinales > Pinaceae > Picea > Picea sitchensis. The sequence continues at coordinate 23,905 of SNQJ01S0193707.1, forward strand.
CCAGTCAAAAAATGCATCGTCGAAGGACTCTATGGTCCTTCCTCCCCCCTGTCGCGGAAGCAAAGCTTCCCATCTACACACTGTTGGGAGGTAGGCCACATGCCCTTGTATTGTCTCTCGTGGACTAAGACCGAGAACTCTCTCGAAGAAGAATGAGCACAAAATGGTCCCAAATCCAAAGTTTTTGTTGTCCCTCCCATGACACTCGATGAGTTGTCTCTTCATGCAGTCTAGCATGGTCATGCTCCAATCAAATATTTGTGCATTCAAGCACTGTAGTTCATAATGCATGTGCACCCGAGAGGCCTAATGTAAATTTGTGGATCTAGTGATCCGCCCAATAAGTAAAACTATCACTTTGAGTATACCAAGGCATTCAACAGCCTGGGTTGTGCCCTCATTAGTGGAAACCGAAAGAACTTCCACAAACCACATTGTCTCAATGCAGCCATAGCTACAAGGTTCTCATCGACCAATAGTTCAATGTCCTCATGCTCCCTCTCTCTCCAATGGACATACATTCTCCAAAATGACAAGTTCAAAAGAGAGTTAATGATTGCATTTTTAATTTATTCATATCTTTGAGGGTGTACGTGGGTTTTATTGGACACATTCGTGTATGCACGTGGGCAATTTGTTTTCTACCCACAGGCATACGTGAGTTGTCCTATAACAGCCCGAGTACACGTAGGGCTGATATTTTTAAAGGTGCATGCCCCCCCAAAAAATAAAACTAATGGAAAAGGAAAGTATGGAAATGAAAGAGGAGCTAGTTTGTACTTACTTGGTCCAAGCAGAAGTTCGTTTCGTCCACTAAATCTCCCGAAATCAACTTCTTTAACAAAGGGGTGTTTTTGGATTTTTGGTCAATTTTCAATTTGCAATGGCGATAATGAGCTCCCAACTTCTATTTATAGATGTTTTTGGCCCTTTTTGTCATTTTTTTGACCCCTTTTGTCATTTTGCTGGCTTGAAAATCATTTAACATGATTCTTGAGTTTCTCGTTGGATGTTACGATACACTTTACTTTTGGTTTGGGAAAACTTTTTGAGAGATGGGGCACTTTTAAGGTCTTTTGGTAAAAAGTCATTTTTCCAACTTTGTGCATCTAAGTCAGGATTCCACCTCCACTTGTTGCACCTAGTTGTCTTTTTTCGCTTTAAGTGTCGTAATTTAGTGGTAGAGCCTACCTTCACATGGATTCCCTAGGTAGATCCTGGTTGCGTTTTGGTGTCCATGTCATCGTTAATGACTTTAGGCTTGAGAGTCCTTGTTATTATTGTCTTGATTATGATATTGAGCCTCATATGTCTGATATGTTATCACTCTTGACGTCACCCTTGGGACTCCCACAAAATGAGTCTTCTTTTAATCCCTTTTCAGACCCTCTAAAATGAAAAGATTGTCGAGCGATCTTGTTGTCCTTCACGCTCGCCAAACTAAAATCTGAAGGCATGTCTGTCCGACAGTAGTTTACCCCTTTTTCGGTCCAGATGGTCAATTTTATGAACAAATGTATGCTCTAGGAACTTCGGTTCACTAGAAGAGTATCCTCAGGTATAAGTTTACCCCTTTTTTGGGCCTAAGGGACTAACTTTACGAAAAAGGAACCCGCACGAAGTCCATAGTTAAGCTCATTTCAGACTCCCTAAAATTGAAAAGATAGCCGAGTGACCTTGTTCCTTCACACTCATTAAAATGGTCCAGAAGAATGTCCTCTACGAAGTCCATAGTTAAGCTCTTTTCAGACTCCTTAAAATTGAAAATATCGTCGAGTGACCTTGTTCTTTCACACTCGATAATTGGTTCGGAAAAGAATCTACTGGCATGAGTTTACCCCTTTTTTCGGCCTGAAGATTAAGGAGGAAAAAGGTACACCTCAGGATATTTGTCTCGCCGATAAGTTCTCGTCAGTAAATTTCACCTTTTTTGGGCTAAGGAGACTAAATCTAGAAAAAGGCAGTGAGTCCATAGTTAATCTCTTTTCAGACTCCTTAAAATTGAAAATATTGTCGAGTGATCTTGTCTTTGTCGCACTCATTAAAATGGTTTTGAATTGATGTATTTTCGGTGCTAGTTTACCCCTTTTTTGAACCGACTAGACTATCTTCGAAAAAGGTACCCCAATGGAGTCTTCTTTTATGGTTTTTCAGATTCTCTAAAAATGAAAAACCACCAAGCTTACCTTCTCTGGGATCATAAAAAATGCATTGAAAGGGGTTTTATCGTGTCCTACTAATCACATTTTCATTCCTGTGTTTTTTGGCCTAATGTTGGCTCCATGTTTCTCTCAACTGAACCTTTGAAGCATGCCTTATACGCAATCCTTGTAGCGCTTTGCCTCTACGATCTGACACCTTGACCCATGGAGGAATTTTCCCGAGTATCCTTTTTCCTACACATGTCTCCTTGCTATGAGCATTAGTGTGTTCCTTGCGGTTGGAACTGGTATGCCTGTGAAAATATTGAAAAAGACAAAAAAATCAAATATACCCCAAAAAGAGGATGGGAAAAGTATTTTCTTTTTATGGTAGCACAATGAGTCTCCCTTGGACAAAGCAAATCCTTCTGTTTGTTCATCAAGCTTTGGGATTTAATATGACCTTAGGAAGTTGTTCTCGTAACATAGAGTTGTGTCCTCCTCTGATTGTTTATCCTTCCAAACACATGGAGAGTTTGTGTTGCCTCCTGCATCATGAACTTATGTCAATGTCATGCTGCCTGAGTCTAATCATCAGTCATGCTATTTTCCAAGGGAATTTTTACCCAACTTGATTCGGCTTCTCTACAGTTTGTCTCTTGACCTCATGCTCGACTATCCCTAAAGTCTAATCAAGTCCTTGTTTGAAATCAATAGAGTTATTTGCCTGATCACCGAGATCCTCTTGTATGTTCCCCGATGATCCATCGAAGACCTCGGGGTAGTGAATTCATACACTCACATTACATTCCTACCCGATTTTTGAATATCTTGAATTTGTTGCTTGAGCTCTGAAGGTCTCATCTCTAGCCATGAGGCATCATTGGCTTCTTGAAGATGGATACTATACAAGTATATGTTTGATTTTGAGATGTATATCCATTGTGTATTTCTCACGACTACACTTTATATAGTTATATGACATGGATCTGCAGTTTATTTGATTGGCAACCATGATTTATTTCATCCCGAGCATGGGTAATCCCACCTCGGTGAGACAATTTTTATTTTGCAGATGGCACCTACCGAACTCTGGTCCCTGGCTCACTCACTTCGTACTTTAGTGATTAGTCGTAATGTATTTCAGCCATCATATGCTCTTCTAACCTCACACATTAGGGGACATCTGTTATAACCTTAAATTGCACCATACATGCATACCTTGCATCAGGCCATCTTACTTACTACTTTTGCCAAGCCAACACTGAACAACTCTTCTTACAAACACTATTTTCGAAGATGTATGCACCCTGCACCACTACTTCCCGTGTATGTACGCTAGTTGCCCCACTACTTCCCGCATACATATGCTAGTTGCACTATGACAACCCATGTATGCCCACAAAAGTTTCAAAAAATAAAAATTTGCAAGGGATTCGTTGAGATTACGGGCTATTGGGTAGTTTCCCAACTAATCCACCACCTATAGCCTGTCACCTAACCGAATAACCATCCTTTTGTCATATAAAAGGATATTTTGGGGTCTCATTCTGTTAGCACTCTGTAATTTGCCTAAGGCTGTGAGGCAGTCACAGAGGCAACATCAAAACCACTTCGAGTCTTGGATCTAGCCCTCCAAGACTCAAAGAGGGATCTCTCTGTCTGATATAGCTTTGTTTGAAGAGGTATTAGGCTAGTTATGAAGAACATGGGTTGGGGTTTTAAATGGTTGTTTTGGAACAACCAGGAGGGCCATTGGGCAAATGGGATCTGCGCTTTAAACAAGGTGATTCACTCTCATCTATGGACAAAGTTCTTTCACAGGGAAAGGTAGCAGTAATATTGGATCGAATTGAGTTTTAATGGTATTTATTTGAGGAAGAAATAGAGGAGATAAAGACCAAGCATAGGAGCAACTAAGAATTCCCGAACTAAGCTTTAGCAGAAAACATAAAGATCATCAAAAGCTCAGAGGCAGAGTATCTGCTGATAAATTCTGCTTCTATTACTTTCCTTCTGATAATAAGAACTGAAAACAAGCATAATGATCACAGGAAAAACATTAAACAGA
>SNQJ01S0193708.1:4954-17722 GCA_010110895.2 Picea sitchensis
GCATTAAACAAAATAAAAATCATTTCAACAGGACATTGTGTCAGAAATTTTTCTTAGTTGTTTCTTTGGTAATATTTCCTTTGAAATCTTGTAATGATTGTCCAAGTTTAGGTTCTTTTATCACTCTAGGAAACTCTCTTAGGTTGTATCTCAGAGATGCATGTTAACTTAATTACTTTTGCAATGGTTTTCTCAATAAGGGGTAATTTTTGGATCAAGAGGAATATCTAGCTCACTGGATTGTATCCTCAAGGAAGTCTAGGTATAATCAAATATTACAAGGCTTTCAAGAGTAATTATAAGATAGGTTGTGAATCAAATGGATAAAGAAACTAATCTATCGACCAGAACATACATAAAACAATATATATGATGTGTCAATAAACTAGCAGTGAATTCTTATGATCCTTTCTTAATAATCAAAGGTAATATGACAGTCACCATAGAATATTAAACAACTACAAAGAATAACATTAAACTCATAAGCATAGAACAGAGATGAAAAGGAAGTCTGACAATAAAAATGAAGGAAACTTGCAAGCTGAATATATTTAAGAAAATGTTTGTATCACAATAGAAGTATGGTTTAGAACCCAAAATTGAACCCTTGGTTCCTCAAATGTTTTTGGATTTATAGTCTTTACAAACAATATCCATATACTAGGATACTGGATCGAATTTACAAAAAATAGAAAGTCAATAACTGACCCAAGAAAATAGGCAGAGATTCTATAAAATAGGTCAATTCCTGATCTTAGGTAATATTCATGTCCCTCAAACTCTTCAGCAGATGTAGTAAGCCTTCCAAGGCTGATGGATCTTCATAATATATGAGAGAAGTCGAAAATGCCACCTGTTGGCAACAAAACTATTTTTTCCCAGAAAATAGCTAACCAATTTGGCCTTTCCGCCGTGTTGGGAATCTCCAAAATCAAAACAGACTCTTGATAAGGATGTATTTAATTATTATCTATCGATTGGAACTATTCCTAAGGCATTTGGATAAGAAAAACTTGGATCTATGCAAAAACACTACCTTTCTGCCCTATCAGTGCTTTCGGTGGTTAGAATAGACAAAATCTGGGTCAGTTAGCTACAGAAAGCTCGGATTTCGGTGTCTAATGAACAGTTGAAATGTTCGGCTAAGCCACTGAAATTTTTGTCTTAGTGAAAATTTACAAAATTGCACAATAACTTGTCTTATCTTTAAACACCTTATGGTTGATGGACGGAAACCTCTGCATCTTGATCAATTTCTGGAATGGTTGTAGGATTGTTGGCTGCCTCTGGATCATTCAGATGGATGGTTGCATCTGGTAAGGTTTCAATATTTGTAGGTGTTTGAGGTTGATGACTTGAGGACCTAGCTTGCAACCTTAATGCAAGATTGTCGCAACATCTTTAAATTGTCAAATATTTATAGGCCAATTTTAGGTCACTATCGTCGCAATTGCAATGATAGTGACCAATTTTTTTTTTTTTCCGCCTATTTATTTTAGGTCATTTTCAACGGTAAATTTTAACTAAATTATTATGGTCAACATTTTTCACAAGAGCGATGAACAATCTACAAGCGTCACTCATGAGATGAACATTGACCATAATAATTTAGTCAAACTGTAGGCGTCGAGATTGCGACGAATATGGGGTAGATTTAGAAAAGATGAACTTTTTCTCTTCCACATTGCAACAAAAGAGTACTTTCATCGCAAGTGGTCATTGCAAATTTTTCAATATGTAGTAGTGCCTTTACTCCTTATGTGTGTCAAACTAGCAAGCAATATTCAACCTACATCCATCAACTAAAGATTGTCAATGATCCATAAGCAACATCATAATATAATCGATTATATGTCTCATATGTTTGAATGAAACACTCAAAACAATACAATCCACTCCCTCACTCAATTCGGAGTCCAAGCAGGTCCATTGATTCCATTGGCATCCCAATTTGTCAAGTGTCCTTCAAAATTAGGAAAAAATTGTCAATATCATCTGTCAATACGCATATATCAATAACATCAAATCATAATCATCAACATCATCATAAAAATCCATAAGAGAAATAATAACCATGTACTATAATAGGATCACTTGCATGCAAGTGTCCTCAAATAATAAGTGAATAACATGTGCTGGCAAGAGAGACATGATACAAAATTTTAGGTAAAACCTCAATGTAGGGAAAGCCAAAGAGAGAGAGAGATTCTATTAGCTTCAGGAAAGATTTACCTGCAGTTACAAAACAATTTCCAGCCAAGAGAGACAACTTACAAAACAAAATTGTCCCACCGAAAAACTACCTTGAAACCCATGCCACAATCCATACAACTGTACGCATTTGATGAAAATGGAACCTCGAAAAATGTTCCCAAAATAGGTAGTTGTACATTGCCTTATGTACAATTCACCTCCTTCAGGAAAAACTACAAATGATACCTCAAAAATCGTGCCTTCTCTTGCCTCGATTTCCATGCAAAATTTTGATGATGTACGGCCTGTACAGATCGATATAGTATGGCTTGTCCCAACAAATAAAAGAACAACAATCAAAACATAAAATATCTCGAGATTTTCACCAAATCTCTCTTGGGAAATGTGCCAACGTGCTGCTCACTTTCCTCTCCAAACTCTCATCAGTAATATTTCTCACACTCTTCATCACTTTTTTATTGCACACTACCCACTGCATTCTTTTATAATTCTTGAAGATGACTTTTTACCTCCCAAGTTTATTTTCACCTTCCCCAACCCTAAAAACAAAGGCCAAGATCTAATCTTTCCTTTACAAGATCAAGGGATATGATTCATTCCCTCCAAAATAAATCACTTAAAATATTAAGGTACATTTCACTTTATTACATAAGTTCACTTTATGAAATAAATTCACTTTAATATTAGAATGTACACTTCATTAAAAAGTCACTTTAATAAAAGAACCACTTTATTACAACTTTATAAAAACCCATTACAAAGTTAAGTTCCTAGTAGTGTCAAGACAAGGTTACATCCACATACAAGACAAAACATGCAGAGTACCTCCCGAGCTAAAAATATAACACTCCCTCTTAGCGAGGGAAGTACTAGTTTCCATCACTCTCATCTAGTTCCATCACATTGTGTTGAGTAGGAGCTCCCTCTGAAGCTGGAGCCATCCTTAACACTTGCATAGAACTTTAACTAGAATATCTTCTACTGGAAACTACCTGAAACCCTTATCTCCTTGTAGAATCCACTCCAACCTTAGCATTGGTTCGATCACACTAGCTAAGCCTACTACCCATGTTTAGAAGAGAGTCCATGTCTTCTATCAGAATGCAATATTGAAAACTTGGTAACACTGTAGTCTTAGGAGCCTCCTCATTCTCCTCATATGACGTTGAATCATACCCTGAAGGTTGTCCTCAAAACATATACAACCTGCCCTCCTGATCACCAATCAATTGTGGTTCCATCGGGTCCGCTCCCTCCCTGTAGATAAAGACATGTTCCCTCTTGAAAAATTTACAATATATTACATCCTTTGAGGATGAGACTGAGAGCAAGTTAACCCTCAACCCTGGAACAAAGAGAACTCCATAAATCTCCAGGAATCCTCCATACTCAAGTCTGAATCTAATCTTTCCAACTCCACTTATAGATCATGCCATACCACCTTCACTCTCCACTAATCGGTCATGACCTATCTCTATTATAATAAGGAATAATTGCTAGATTCCTGTCATGTGGCAAGAGGCTCCACTATCCACAATCCATCTGAAATCACCCCCAAATCCTCCACTACCGACACTGGATACTAGTGTAACCAAAAAAAAATCTCGCTCATACTTGGAAGAAAAGTCCTCCATGGTTGTTGTAGCAGTTCTCTCAGGCCCCTATGGTTCCTTATTCTTCTTCTTCCTCTCAGTACAAGGAGAAGCAAGGTTCTCCAGCTGGTTACAACAATAACATTTGACTTTACTCAAGTCCCTCCCATAACTTCCTTTCTTCTTTCTCTTTGCAGTAAGAGAAACATTCTCATCAGCTCCATCTATATTCTATCCACTGCTCTAAGATCCTTCCTGGATCTCCTCCTGAGAGAAATCGTCCCATAGTCTACTCCAATCTGGAAGATTCTCACGACCCACCACACACTTCATGAAGACTTCCCATATGGATATCCTTTTAAGGATATCCTTACCAACTCTAAATTTGATATGACCTCTCCAACTACAACCAACTCACCTTTCAGTTGAGCTACCCGGGTACGATAATAAGAAACACTCTCCTCCTTACCCATCTTGGTTTCATGCAACTTATCCTTCAAGGCCATCTTCTGGTTTTCGTTCTTTGCCTCAAATAAGTTATTAAGTGCATCCCACATCTCTTTGGTTGTCTTCTTCTCAGCCAAGTGTGGGATAAGGTGATCCTTCACCCCATCAATAATAATCCTCTAAGATTTAGCCTACTTTACATCATGCAAATCCAAAGAAAGAGGACATGTTGTGAGAGCCAGAACAACATAACTGACATAGTTCCTAATTTCTTGAATTGATTTACTTTTTTCCTAATTTATTTAATTTTTCAAATTTATTTTTAGTATTCTCACCAATATTAGACTTAGGCTTAAATTTTAAAAAGGATTGGACTTTCATTTGGGATTTAAAATTTAAAATTTCAATCCTTAATTAATTAATCAATTTATCAGGTAGTGCTCAATATTTTACAAGGTTAATTATTCGCTCAGGGTTTTCTAGGCCAGCTAGATTCATTGACTCAAATTTTATTTACACGACATTCCCTTCAAGATGAATTATGTGCTCGAAGGGTGCCACTCACCTTTGACTTGTTTTTGTAGTTGTCCAACCCATGGAGTCAGCACTCCATTTGGGTGACCTTTTGAGAGACTAAGGGCTTCTAAGGAATAAGGACCCTGCCTTATTGTGTGCCCCTTAGAAATATCTATGAGTGATTGTATCAGTATGCCCTCATGACATCATGGACCTCTCAAACTAGGTAATCGTTAACCTACAATTCAAGCCACTGCAGGAGTGCTAGTGGGTTGTGACAAGGACTCTGCCACACCTCTCCCTCAATATCTAGTCTATGTGCATGGCCCCTTTACTCCTTATGTGGGTCATATTAACAAGAAATCATCATCTTGGATCGATCAACAAAAAATTGTCAATGATCCATAAACAACATCATAATATAATCGATCATACGTCACATATAAATGAATGAAATAATTAAGCCAATACAATTCACTCCCTGACTCAATCTAGAGTCCAAGGAGGTCCATTGATGCCATTGGAGTCCCAATCTGTCAAGTGTCCTACACACTTAGGCAAAAATCGTCAATAACATCTGTCAAAACACATATATGAATAACATCAAATCATAATCATCAACATCATCATAAAAATCCATAAGAAAAACAATAACCATGTACTTAAATAGGATCACTTGCATGCAACTGTCATCAAAGAATAAGTCCATAACATGTGATCGCAAGAGTGGGATGTTACATACACCCCCCTCTTGTTTTGAAATTCACCCCGAAGTTGTAAAATATATAAAATCTAGTAAATAAAGTAGCTAACAATATCTATATGTCTAAATTATCAAATAAGTAAGGAAAATGCTAACGCATATCATATGTGTCCTCCCAGGTAGTCGAGTGTGGACTATAATTGTCCCACTAGACCTTAACCTAATCGACTGTTTGATGTCGTAGTTGTCGAATGAAATGGTCCAAAATGTGGATTGGCTCCACAGTGAGTGCACACTCATCCAAAACCTTCAAGGAACTCATGTCAATAACATGTGTAGGATCACTAACATAATGTCTCAAAACAGATACATGAAAAACATTGTGCATACACCTCAAAGAATGAGGCAAGGCTAGTCGATAGGCCATGGGTTATTTAGTTTCCATAAATTCGAAAGGTCCCACACCTAGGAGAGATTTTAAAACCTTTTCCAAAATTGATCAAGCTCTTAGTTGGTTTCACTCGTAAGAAAAACTCGACCGCCAACTTCATAATTGTGGTCAGTATGATGCACATCAACATAACTCTTATGTTGATCCTGTGATTCTTAATCTTTTTTCTTATCGATTGCGTTTGTTCTTCCATTTCTTGGATCGCGTATAGTCCTACCAGGACCCTATCCTCAAGTCGATCACAACTCAAATGGAGTCCAACATGGTCACTTGTATAGAAACTCAAACAGTATCATTATAATGGTACCTTGATAACTTTTGTTGTACGCAAACTCTACCAATGGAAAGAACCCTTCCGAACACTTTTGTTCGTCCAAACAATCCTATAAACAATGATCCTTTATTGGATATGATCCTTTTTGGCATGCCATGTAACCTTACAATCTCACTGATAAAAACTCTAGCTATGTCTGGTGCCTAATACATCATATGCATAGGAATAAATTTTCACTCTTTGTTAGAGTGTCAACTACCATGAAAATCAAGTCATTCCTCCTTGTCGTCAGTGGAAAACCAACAACAAAGTCCATCGAAATGACCTCCCATTTCAATTCTAGAAGAACGTGTGGTTGTATTAATACTGTTGGATTTCTATGTTCATCTTTCACTTGCTGACATTCTAGACATCTCACCACGTAGCTAACTATGCATGATTTCATTCCTTTCCATAAGAATAAAGGATTAATATCTGCCCTCATCTTCGTGACTCCTAGATGATCCATGTACACTTCTCTATGAGCTTCACTTAAGAAAACAATTCTCAAAATGTCGTTAGGCGTTGTGTAAATCCAGTTATTATACCTCATCAATCCATCGTTGTCCAATGTACATCCTTCGAACTTTAGTAACAACATGGCGTCTTGTCTGATATTTTCCTTAACCTCTTTCTACTAGACATGTTTGAACTATATAGTTAGAATCATTTCTTTAATATTCATTTGAAGAGGTATCACTGAGAAAATCCACGGTCTCCAACTCAATGCATTTTCCACTCTATTCATCGTTCCTTTAATGTATGTAATCTTAAAGTCGTATTTGCTAAGTAATTCTTACCAACGCCCTTGCTTCACATTCAATCATTGTCCGTAAATATGTGCTGCAATCCATAATGATATGTTTTAGTTCAAATTTCCATCTAAATAGATAGTGTCTCCACACTCTCCAGGCATACATAATGGCTAATAACTCCAAATTATGCGTTGCATATTTCTCCTCATGCTTTCTTATTTTCCTTGGGATTTAAGCTATCACTCAACCATATTGCATCAAGACTCCTCCTAAACCTTCCTTGGACACATCTGTGTATACCAAGAAATCCCTGTCAATGTCGGGGACTTTGAGTATCAGCTTTGTCGTCAACAACGCCTTGAGCCCTTGAAGTTCTCCTGCACACTTCTCAGTCCATACAAACTTCTTATTTTTCTTCTGCAATTTTGTGATTGGATTTTCTATCTTCGAAAAACCTTCAAGGAACCGTTGGTAATATACTTTTAAACCCATAAAATTGCATACTTCTGGTATCTTTTTCAGTGCAATGGATACTGGTTTTTGATCATTTCCTTTTTCAATTGACGGTAGTCAATACATGGTCTCTATGACCAATCCTTATTTCTTATTAAAATAACAGGAGCACCCCAAGGTGACACACTTAGATGTATAAATCCCAGATCCAATAACTCCTTTAGTTACATTTACAAATCCTGTAACTCAGGTGTCGACATGAAATAAGGCGTTCTTGCTATCAATTCATTACCAAGTTTCAAATCGATTGTAAACTCCAATTCTCTTTTGGAAGGTAAGCCAGGTAACTCTTCTCGAAACCATCTGAAAATGATCGTACTACTAGAAGGTATTCCAATCCTTCTGCCTTGCGTCATTAATTTAGCACCGAGATTGCATATAACTTGCATCGTTTGCACATGCTCTTCTACAGATGTAGGGAAGAAATGAACCTCAAGGACACTCCTTGATTTCTTCCCGTGATCACTCTTCTATGTCCCTAATCATCATTTGAACTTAACCTTTTTTTCTTATAGTTGACTATCACATCATGCGATTCCAACTAGTCCATGTCGATCATGATGCCATACAATCCAAATATCATGACATATAGGTCAAATGTCCTTACAAAATATCCCAGGTTAATGCGACAGTACGTAATACTTCCTCCAACCTTTTTTTTTGTAGCTAAAGCCATTTTACGTGTCTAAACTCATCCTTCTCAACTAGCTTTACCTTAATTATTTTCAAAGCTACACTAGAATTAAATCTCTATGTAGCAACAACATCTATCAAAATACTAAAATTTTGGTGGGCAATGGTACCTGACGTCTCGAGCACATTGGATTGGTGCTCAGCCTCACAGTTATTCACCACGACATGAATCATATGGGCCTTGCCCAATCTCTAACTATAGTGTGTCATGTTCACCCAGCTGATCTGGCCTTCTCAACCAGACACTCTCGTTGGTAATGTGGATCTCCACATGTGTGGCATTATATCTTCATTCTAGTACTCCTGGTCCTCGAACTATAATTAATTGTCCTACCAGCCTGATATCCTAGTTTTTTCTTTTGAACAGGCCTAAACAACTATTGTTCCATATGACGTTGTTGCTGATGTGGTGGTCCTTTGTAGGGAGTCCCCTCGGCGAGGACCCAGTGGATATTCTTGACATATCTCGATACCCTCATGTATGTCTAGTTGGTGTCTGATGTTGTTGTACACCTGATGATGTTTGTCCATTTGATCTAGTAGGAGTCTTGCCATGTGCCCCGCTAGTTATCTCTTCCTCATCTATGAGGGACTTCTCGACTACATCATGCAATGTCTTAGGCATTAGGGTCCTCTCCTTCGCCTAAATTCTAAAGTTAAGGCCAAAAAAAAACTTGCTTACCTTTAGCTTCTCAGTGTTCAGATGTGGATCATACCTAAGCTTATCCATGAATCGGGCCTCATAATTGGGCACCATACGACCACCCTGTCACAAGGAGTTGAACTCATTGAGATGGTTCTCAATAAATTCCTTTGATAAGTACCTCTCCCGGAAACTCTCCTCGAAGAGTTCCCATGAAACCTCTTCGATGACCATGTTTATTTGAGGTAGGAGTGTTTTCCACCAAGAAGAGTGATCCCCTTCAGCTAGAAGACCACTATGTAGAACTCATGTTGGAGGTGTAGTCGTGAAGTCAAAAGTTCATCTCCATGTTCTCCAAGCATGCCTCGGTGCCTGAGTCGTTCGTAGCACTCACAAAATAGAGAAAATTATTCTTCTCGAGTTCTCTATGAATTCCACCACTTCCAACTGGAGCACATTATGAACTCTCATTGGGCACAGGCAGCCTGACCTCATCTATATATAGTCAGTTAATCAAGGACTATGACATCCTCTAAAAGTACTTCATCAAATCGACCACATCCCCTGCAACAATATTCTCATGTCCAATGACTTGTTCTTCTCCTTGGGGCTTAGAACCCTCTAGCGTGGATGCGACTGGAGGCATCACACCTCTTCCCCTAGAACTACACCATCTACCTCCATGATGCCCTCTAACCATGATTACCAGATGGACGAATTTAAATTTTAATTAGCGTTAAGTTATTAACCAAGTGTTTAATACAATGAAAGACGTAATGATTCCCAGGTCATATGGTTGAATTGGTTCTGATACCATATGTAACGGCCCCGCCGTATGACGACAAATAGCGATGTACAAAGGTAAAAAAAATAAAATTATGCATTACGAAATTAAAATCGACCACCACATAATTAATAACATCTACATCGACACATCATCCTAATTAATAACAACACTCATCAAGGCATTAAAATAATTAATAGCGACACATAGTCAATGAATTAACATAATTAGTAACGATACATAATTAACACATAATCACACTAGATAATGACACATAATCACAAGTATCATAAAATAACGACGCAAAATCAATGTGTGACGATTAACTGGAAACAACAATACTTTTATTCAATCAACTCATTAGATAAGGATAACATAAGAAGCTACCTGCCCAACCTATCTTGCATGCTTAGGACTTTGAGGACACATAAGGAATGCTCAAGCCCATGATTCATCCAATTTATTTTGACCACTTAAGCTCCCAGGGCTGGTGACTGTTCTAAGGAACAGGGAGGTGTCTAAATCCCACTAAAACAATCAAGCCAAATCCAATTAAATCAACACTAAACTTTAATTATCAAGTATTCATGTCGCACCATTTTCTATTACAACATACATCAACATTATGCATTCATTGCATGCAAGAAATCAACTTGTCAAACAATAATACATCAACATTATATATTCATGGCACGAAAGAAATCTAGTTTCTAAAAAAATCATTCATCAACATTAAACATTCATGGCACGCGAGAAATCTAATTTCTAAACAATCATACTTCAACGGTTAATATTCATGGCGCGCGATAATCTATTCACTCAATCAATGAATCGTCATAAATAAGCGCAACCAAATAACTTTAAAAATGACTTTACTTAAATTAGCACTCCATAAAGATTTCATTACCAAGCATCCATCACAAGTACCACAAGGAGATTAACCAATAATTGAATTGAATAGGGGTCAACGTCTTTATAGGTGTATCCATTACAAGGTTTAAAAGAAATCAATCTCAATTAACCAATATATGATCACATACACTGACTTATAATCCAATTGAATTTAAAGGAGGACTCAACTATTTAAAGCCATACATAAGAACCCAAACTACAATACGTACCATTTTTATAACTACAAGATCACTGATCTTGTTAAGCAAGGATAAGGATTTAAGCTACCTTGAATAATTATTTTAAGGAATTTAAGTAGATCAATCATGTAATCTATATAAGGTTTCTCATACTAATCTTGCATGTTCCTTAAAGTACACAATTCAATCATAAAAATTTAGGCTGAAAAAGTTTCGTTGCTCCACATACCTATATAGGAGAATTTAGGAGGATTAAACCCTAGATGGACAAAATTAGTAAGGTCCCAAGAGGATTAAAATTCACCTAAGGAATTAGGGAACCACTCAATCAATGAAGAAGGGATGGGGGTCAAATTACAATTTAGAGAAAGGATTTAGGAGGATCCAACCTTTATCCCTAACTAGACTTCAAAGTTATCTACAATCTGAAAGGAATAAGGAAATGCTAGTCTTGAAGGAACACAAAAATAGGTGTCGATAACTAGATAACCAACCCAACTTAAGGAACGGAGGAAGTTCAATCTTCCTTAAGTAATGCATGGAGCAAGAAGAGAAGTTAGGGACTGCCATTCAACCCCACGATGAAGAGCTAAAAGTTCGTATCACTTCAAATTGTAATAATAAAATATATGAAGTTTGGTTACCCAACCAGTAGTTAAAGTGAGGCTTTAATGAGGGACAGTGGAAAACACGAGGCCCGTCACTGTCTGAGATAGTTCAGGTAGGTTATCCATGGGTCACTTGATCGATGGCGTCCAGGAAAATTTCGGAAATCGTGGATTTCAACCGAGACTGTGATTTGATTCTAAGAACAGATAAAGCAAGAGTGAAGGTTGAGGTTCAAGATCTCCATTACAGGAATCACTCTCGGATAGGTTAAGTGGCAAGGAGGGTTCTAATGGCAGGATTCTCTCCTCAAAGCACAGTTGATCCCAGCGACCAGCGCACCGCGCCAAACCCACAAGCCACCTGAAAAAAGACGGTCTAGTCCAGCGACCAACGTCCAAGATGCCAAGACCACACGGTGCACGCGCAAACATCCTGGCTTAGTTAAAACATGGGTCGTCTGAACGCTTCCAGGAAGGAACGACTTCGGTACCCAGGATTTCTAAGCTCGGGTACGGTTGTCCTCTCAAGTCCCAACCATTCCTTAAGAAGCAGGAAGAAGGGCGATCACAACCGACACCCAACGCATCCCAATGCACCAGCGCCCATTAAAAAATTCACCTTGGGATTCTGTCTATCTTTGAAGAGCATCCACTAAATTCTTAATACAAAGAAAATTTAACTATCACACAGGAGTACCATCCTACAGAGATTCGGGTGGTAGTGACTGATCGCAAGAGTAGCCTGATAGCAGAACCCACACAGGTTCAACGAGATCGAGGGTAACCCTGAGATTCCTCATGAAATTGCTGCAGAAATTCATTTAATTAGCCATACGAAAATGAAGCAAAAGGGTTTTGGGAAGGACGGTTCATCTAGAAAGTAATTAAATTTCTGGCAAGCCAACACTGGGAGCAAATTAATTAATTAGATATGTGGATAAACTGAACCGCTTTTGTTAGGGAAACCTCCTTCCCGAGATGCAGAAGGAACACTATGGACCCATCAATAGCGATCCAGTAACAACTAAAAATGAACTGATACGATAAGCTTCTATAAAACAATACTGGCAGATATCCCCAAATTCATTCCAGTTAAAAAGATTAACAACAGGATTCTTTAATGATCATTACTCACTACCACGGGCACCTTGCAAAGATGGAAGGGTCTGGATGAGTCCAATCGGATTAGGACCGGGACAGGGATGGATGAGGTCCGAAGCAATGAATCTACAACAAATAAGCCAAGCGGAATTCGTTAAAGGAAATTCTTGACAAGCTATACGATTTTTGTTCGAAGGGACGCACAAATTTATCGCAAATCCATCAATTCAACTTGGATGCACCAACGATTCCAACGCATAACTAGACAAAAATTCATATCAGAAATTTTCATTGACATCAACCATAATTCTTGTTAAGTATAATGTAACCTCAATAGTATGACT
>SNQJ01S0193708.1:17732-27908 GCA_010110895.2 Picea sitchensis
TTTTCTCATATACTCAATATATTGAATGCGATTTCTTCTCTACTCTTTCTATCTATTCTCTGCTTTTGATTTTATCAATTCTAAATTTTGTATCAAACATGAAAGCCAGGTAACCAAAAATTCCATTTACTTAATTGAAAATTGAAATGGAGGCAAGTCGAGACTTCACCTTCTAGATTTCACAAGCACCAAGGAACATTTTGATTCGAATTTGGAATTACATTACAATTTCGACGAAATTCTAAAAACTATATATATTTATACTTAAATATCAATACACTTATAAAACTCAGAAGTAAGAATACCAAAATGACTACGACGAATTTGAATATGTGCTTCAACAATGGTGCTCCTTCCTTCTTCCGCTCCATAATCATTGAGACTTCCCTGGTACCTCCCAGCCAAACTTTGTGGGTACTCTTCTTCCCCCTTAGCCCCCCGAGCTGCAAAGGGGCCACACACACACACAACCAAAAATTATCTAGCTCCCAGCTTGCCTCACAAGGTAGAGCCAACTCTCTCT
Organism: Picea sitchensis; assembly: GCA_010110895.2. Taxonomy (NCBI): domain Eukaryota; kingdom Viridiplantae; phylum Streptophyta; class Pinopsida; order Pinales; family Pinaceae; genus Picea; species Picea sitchensis. Next base: position 18,256 of record SNQJ01S0193708.1, read on the forward strand.
CTCAAGTTGGGTATCCCAACTCTCACAAATAAAGCCAGTCAAAAATTATACAACATAACTTTACCCATAACTAGTGTCCCCCTTTCTCATCTAGTCCATTTTTTTTACAGTAGTCTCCTTAATGACACATTCCCCCTGCCTAATTACTTCTCTGTTTAATTAAATAATTTAGAGTTATTCCCCCTGTACACTTGTCACCCTTTCCCTTAGTTGCACCACTAAATTAACAATTTATTTTAATTGAATTCAATTTCCATCACCCTTCCTAAAAGTGCTCCTTAAATCATGTCTAGTTGTCTCCTTATTCCCCTTATTTCCAATTAATGAATGAAGCCTTTCTAAAATTGAGTTGAGTTAAAATATGATTCTTCTCTAGTTAGACTAATGTTAACTACACTCTAGGTACCCATCTATGTGTACATAATCTTTTAGGCTTTATTCCTTTCATATCTTAAATTTCAATTTGGTATTTTTTGCACACATGTGTATTGTATTAATTCTTTAGACGTATTTCCTCTTTCTTGATTTCTTGAATTGATTTACCCTTTTCCTATTTTATTCAATTTGTCAAAATTAGTTTTAGTATTCTCACCAAGCTTAGTCTTAGCATTAAATTTTAAATAGGCTTGGACTTTCATTTGGGATTTAAAATTAAAAATTTCAATCCTTAATTAATTAATTAATTAATTGATCCGACAGTGCTCAATATTTTACAAGGTTAATTATTCGCTCAGGGTTTTCTAGGCCACCTAGATTTATTGACTCAAATTTTATTTATACGACATGCCCTTCAAGACATACTTTGTTCTCCAAGGGTGTCACTCGCCTTTGACTGGTTTTTGTAGTTGTCCAATCCCTCGAGTCAGCAGTCCATTCGGGTGACCTTGTGAGAGACTAAGGGCTTCTAAGGAACAATGACCCTGCCTTATTGCGCTTCCCATAGAAATATTTGTGACCGACTGTATCACTTTGTCGTCATGACATCATGGACCTATAGAAGTAGGTAATTGTCAACCTACAATTTGAGCCACGACATGAGTGCTAGTAGGCTATGACAAGGACTCTGCCACACCTCTCCATTAATATCTGCTCTATGTCCATGGCCCTTTTACTCCTTATGTGAGTCAAATTAGCAAGCAATCTTTAGCATGCATCCATCAATGAAACACTGTGAATGATCCATAAACAACATCATAATATAATCGATCATATGTCACATATGCATCAATAACATACTCAAACTGATACAATCCACTCCCTAACTCAATTCAGAGTCCAAGGAGGTCCATTGATGCCATTGGAATCCTAATCTGTCAAGTGTCYTGCACACTCATGGAAAACTCATCAGTACCATCTTTCAATAYGCATATATCAATAACATCAAATCATAATCATCAACATCATCATAAAAATTCATAAGCGAAAAAATAACCATGTACTATAACACGATTACTTGCACAAAACTGTCCTCAAAGAATAAGTCAATAACATGTACTCGCAAGAGTGGGATGTTACAAAATTAAAGGGAAAACCTCAATGTTGGGAAACCCAAAGAGAGAGAGAGAGATTCTATTAGCTTCAAAAAATATTTATCAGCAACTACAATACAATTTCCAACCAAGAGAGACAACTTACAACACAAAACTGTCTCACCAAAACACTGCTTTGACACCCATGCCATAGTCCGTACAACTSTACATATTTTCTCAAAATGGAACCTCGAAAAATGTGCTAAAAATAGGCAATTGTACCTTGCCTTATGTACGGTTGACCTCCTTTAGAAAACATTGCAAATGTTGTCTCGAAAATCGTTCCTTCTCTTGACTCGATTTTTGGGCCAAAGTTTGTTGTTGTACGACCTATACGGATCCTACGCTATGGCATGTCCCAGCAAATAAAACAACAACACTCAAAACAAAAAATGCCTCATTGGGATTTGAGCCCAATCTCTCTTGGGAAATGTGCCAACTTCCTACTCACTTTCCTCTTCAAACTCTCATTAGAAATCTCTCTCACACTCTTCTTCACTTGTTTTTTTCACACTACCCAAAGCATTCTTTTATAATTTCTAAAGATGACCTTTTACCTCCCAAGTGTCTTTTCACCTTCCCCAACCCCAAATCCAAAGGCCAAAATCTAATCTTTCCTTTACAAGATCAATGGCCATGATTCATTCCCTCCAAAATAAATCAGTTAAAATATTAAGCTACATTTCACTTTATTACATATATGCACTTTATGTAATAAAGTCACTTTATGTAATAAAGTCACTTTAATATTAGAAGGTACACTTCATTAAAAAGTCAGTTTCATAAAAGAACCACTTTATTACAACTTTATAAAACCCCATTACGAAGTTAAGTGCCTAGTAGTATCAACATAAGATTAAATACGCATACAAGACAAAACATGCAGAGTACCTGTACCTGGGTAAAAACATGCTAATGTGTCTAGCTATGGGGCAAAAAGAAAAAAAACGTTGAAATAAAAGAAACATGAGAAAACTTTGAAACAAACCTATTAATCAATTTTCCGAAACAAAAAACAACAAGTTACAAGTAGGGTTGGAATTCGGGCGAAAGTATGTTCGCACGAATAAAGATGTTCGTGTGAATCTGTATACACCACAAATTCGAGTGAACATATATTGAATATATATTGTATACACCACAAGTTTGGGCGAACATGAATTGGATCGAACATTCTGTGTGTATGAATTAAATATATAATGTATACACCACAAGTTCGAGTGAATATGAATTCCATCGTACAATCCATGTGGGTGATAGACAAAAATTCAACTCTCTTTCAATCTGAATCGAACTTTCTTTCACTTTGTATGAGTTGAACCAAATTGAATGCAGGTGGATGATAGTCGAAACTTCAAGTCCAATGATTCTAATTATAAATTCCACCATCGGATTGTTTGCAATTAGCAATGGCAGTGTGAAGGTCCTCGTTATAGAAGCTCGAAGAATAATCCATGGAGGGCGGGCAACTTTCAACGAAACTGTTTAATTTTCTATAGAGATTTAGGGAAAATTGTTAATACGTCGTTGTGGATGTTCCAAATATGAAAACACTACTTGAAGGTTCTTCAAAATTTGCAAATTTTCCTTGTAGGTGTTGAAAATTAGCATATGAAGGGCCTTAAAATGCTTTGCAGGGTGATAATGCATTTGCATTGGGTAGGTAATTAATTGGGAGGAGAGAAACTAGGGAATACAACAAATGTGGGGTTGGGGTTTGTGTAGCTGGAGAAAAAGAGAAAACAATACTGAATAAACCAAGATGAAAGTTTGAAATGGAAGACACAACTTTTCGAGTGAAGTCTTTCTTCATTTTAGAATGAAAAAATCTTTAAATTTGTTATTTAACCTCTTATTTCAATTTTTTGAGATTCAAAGATCCCTTATACTTTCACATTGAAATTTTAGTAAAGTGATGCTCATCGCAGTATTTTCTCAAACTTCTTATACTTTCACATTGAAATTTTAGTAAAGTGATGCTCATCGCAGTATTTTCTCAAACTTCATACACACCATAGAGATCTATTTATTGACACAAAGCCGGGAAGGATGCACGGGTACATTTATTTATGTAGAGATCCATAATCACACACAAAGTACATACAAAAAGACCACGAATCTCATTGCCAACTAGAGTTCGTATCTTATATAAGTAATATGATGTGTATTCTGAAGGGTAAAGTTTACCTTTTAATAATTATAAGTTAATGGAGGGCTTCAACAACACATCACTTAAATAAAACATTGTTTCTAAAATAATTATATAAACTCACCAATCAAAAATATCTAAATTTTCTAAGTCATATCTAAATTTACCAAGTCCTCTTATATAAAAATATTCATAAAATCATGTTTCTTAAAATATTTAAATTCATGAATTTCTACACTTTTATAAAGTACTTGAATGGAATTAATTATTTCTTCAGTTAAACGGCACTGGACATTACATCTAATCCATACAAAAATCTAGATACTAAATCTATAACAGATGTTTAAATATGGTAAAATCGAGATACTAAATTTGTAAATGGGTACAAAGAAAAGTTTATAATATAGTATGTTCTACATTTTTAATCGCAATAATGATGGTGAAGTATAATTAGAAATATATTTAATTATATATTTAAAGATTATATGTTGAATTATATTTAATAATCAATATATAAAATTGATATTTTCTTTTTAAAAAAAATAAAAATCCATACAAGTATGTATAACATTATTATATATTGAACTACATTTAATAATTAATATATAAAATTGATATTTTTTTTTAAAATCATTCAAATTTTTTCACACAATTATATATACTAATATGTTTATATGTATATATATAATGAGGAATCATGGAATAAATTACTTTGCAGAATAAAAATACTATTAAAAAAAAATGTCAAATCAAAATTTAAAGAGAAAATCCGGTGTGATAAAGAGTTAGAGGAAAAAAGAAAATTGAGGTATTATAAAGATTTAATCAACCCTAATCTAGAAGATCAAAATTATCTATTTTTTTGGCCAAATGTAAAGAAAAAATAACATTGCTAAGATAAGAACAAATTCTCACAAGACTCATAGTGAAATTGGGCATTGGTTAATTCCTAAAACGTTATGGGATGAAAGAGTGTGTTACCTTTGTGACACTAAGAAGGTTAAAGATGAAAAGCACTTTCTCTTGGATTATCCAGCCTATACCCATATTAGATCTCATTTTAAAAATATTTATCACACTATCAACCTTCCTAACTTTTTAACTCAACAAAAGTATGGTGATCTTGGAAAGCTTCTCTTAATTATATAGATGGATTATATTGATGGATTAATCCATCAATATAATCCATCTTTTATTCCAAAATATAGTAAAAACCTTCAAAAACAATTATATATATATATATATATATATAAATTCGAACGAATTCCTTCCATTTCTAAAATGCCTTCGAACGAAGGCTTTCTACATATATATACAAATGCGTTCGAGCGAACTGGTGCCACGCAATTCGCTATTGAATTGCTTAGAGCGAATATATCAAATAGGAAGTTTCGAGTGAATACATCAAATAGAACGACTTTCCAAGACAGATGGTATGTGCCCCAAACTTATGAATATCGAACCTAGGTTTTAGGTTCGGGTGTTATGTTAAATGGTTTGGCACTGTAACTGCCTCATTGAAACCAATTTTCACGAAGATGTTCATCTTTATGGCTTTAGAAAATATATCAATTGTTTGTATATTTTGTTAAAAAAATTCTACAATATAAATTTAATTTTGATGAGTGGATTTTGAATATATAATTTTTTTATTTTTTTTAAAATATATTTTGTATTTATGTATTATATCTTTAATAATATAAAGTATGTTATTATAAATTTATTTAAATTATCTATCATAAAAATTCAAAATATATTTAAAAAAAAAATTAAAAAATTGATTTTAACATTCATTTATATGTTATCAACAAATATATATAAAAAAAATGGTTTTAAGGATATAAAATAGTATTTTCTGGTATCGGGTTTTGACATGCATACACAAATTATTATTTTTATTAATATTTTAATAATAATTAAAAAATATGATAAAAAAATTTAAAAAAGTTGTTTAACAAACTTGAGAGTATTTATAAGAAATCTCTTAAAAAATTGGAATTAAAAAAATAAAATGGATATAGAAATGCTGGGTCGCATTTTTGTCATTGGTTAAAAGACTTGTGAAATAATAACGATTGACCTTTAAAGAAAATGGAATAACTCACATAAAAAATATATATTAAATTTGAGAAAAAATACTGTATAAAAGCTTATTCAAATTGAAAAATTATGTTTTCTTATGCTATCATCTAATTCTTGATGATTTTTTAGATTTAAGAGAAAAAATTTGAGGTTCATCATTTGTTATAAAATTTCATCGCTAGAAAAGTGGAAAAAGTGAAACATAGTAGCATGCTTTTACCCATCACTCAAGATAAAAATTTAACACTCCCTCTTAGTGAGGGAAGTACTTGCTTACATCACTATCATTTGGTTCCATCACACTGTGCTCACTAGGAGTTCCCTCTGAACCTGGAGCCATCCTCAACACTTGCACATAGCTTGAACTAGAATATCTTCTCTTGACAACTACCCGGAACCCTAATCTCCTTGGAGAATCCACTGCACCCTGAGCATTGGTTTGATCACACCAGCTTAGCCTCTTTCCAATGCTCATAAGAGACTCTCTCTCTTCTCTCGGAATGCCATATTGAATCCTTGGTAACACAACAGTCTCAAGAGCCTCCTCATGCACCTCATTCTTCGTTGAATCATACCCTCAAGGTTGTCCTCGAAACATATACAACCTATCCACCCGATCACTAATCAGTTGTGGTTCCACCGAGTCCACTCCCTCCCCGTAGATAAAGACATGTTCCCTCTTGAACAATGTACAATATTCTACATCCTCTGAGGATGAGACTGAGAGAAAGTTAACCCTCAACCATGGAACAAAGAGAACTACATCAAGCTCCAAGAATCTTGCATATTCATGCCAGAATCTAATCTTTCCAACTCCGCATATAGCTTGTTCTATACCACCTTCACTTTCCACCAGTCAACCATGACTTGTCTTTGTGATAATAAGGAATACTCGTCAGATTCGCATCATGTGCCAAGAGGCTCCACTATCCACAATCCATCTGAAATCACCCCCAAATCCTCCACTACCGACACTGGATACTAGAGTAACCAGATAAAATTCCCCGTCATACATGGAAGCGAATTCCTCAATGCCTGTTGTAGAAACTATCTCAATCCCCTCTAGTTCCTTCTTCTTCATCTTCCTCTTAGGACAATGAGAAGAAAGATGCCCCAATTGGTTACAATAGTAACATCTGACTTTATTCAAGTCCCTCCCATAAATTTCTTTCTTCTTTCTCTTTGCAGCAAGAGAAACATTCTCATAAACTCCATTTGTCTTATGTCCATGTCTATGATATCCTTCCAGGATCTCCTCTTGAGTGAAATCATCCCACAGTCTTCTCTAATCTGGAAGATGCTCACGACCCACCAAACACTTCACGAAGACTTCCCATTCCCTGGTAAAGCCTTTCAAGGCTATCCTCACTAACATTGAATCCAATATGACCTCTCCAACTACAACCAACTCATATTTCACTTGAGCTACCCGTGTAAGATAAGAAGAAACACTCTCCTCCTTACCCATCTTGGTATCATGCAACTTAGCCTTCAAGGCCATCTTCTGGTTTTTATTTTGTCTCAAATAAGTTCTTAAGTGCATCCCACATCTCTTTGGTTTTCTTCTTCTCATCCAAGTGTGGGATAAGATGATCCTTCACCCCATCCACAATAATCCTCTGAGCTTTGGCCTCCTTGAACTCATGCAAATCCAAAGCAATAGGAATTGTTATGGGAGCCACAACAACAAAACTAACATAGTTCCAAATATTGTTCTCCTTGAGAACAACTGACATACAGACCTTCCACTGCAAATAGTTGGAAATGCCATCCAACCAATACTCAAATCTAATGCATGCAACCATATTCCTTGTCACGGCTCAAGGAAAAAAATCACAAATTTTCCCCCTTCAAACTTGCGCAAAAACCTCACTACTAACTATCACTCAGAGCCCAAGCTCTGATAGCATGTAGAAATTTAAATGATAAAATTAACAAGCTAATAATTATGTCATGCACTTAGCAACCTAGAGATAACTATCATAAATGAACTCTAATATGTACAAACTCACATTCAGAAATTGCCATATGTATAAATACACATTCCTAAGCAATTTAATAGTAGAATAAACATAATGAACAACATTCATCAAACCATGAATAACTCAAAAATTTAGGAAAATGCCAGGGAAAAGCCCAATTTGGAGAAACCCAAAGAGAGGGAGAGATTATATTAGCTTCGATAAATATTTATCAACAACTACCATACAATTTCCAGCCAAGAGAGACAACTTACAATACAAAATTGTCCCAACAAAAAACAATCTCAAAACCTGTGCCACAGTATGTACTATTGTACAGATTGCGGAAAATCGCACCTTGAAAAATGTGCCCAAAAATGATAGGTGTACCTTTCCTTCTGTATGACAGACCTCCTTCTTAAAACTCTCCAAATGTTGCCTCGAAAAACATGCCTTCTCTTGCCTCAATTTTTGTGCCAAAGTTTGATGTTGTATGGCCTCTACGAATCCGTACAGTACAAACTGTCCCAACAAATAAAACAACAACACTCAAAACATAAAATTTCTCCTTGGGATTTGCACCCAAGCTCTATTGAGAAATGTGTCGACTTGCTGCCCACTTTCCTCTCCAAACTCTCCTCAAAAATATCTCACAGAGTCTTCTACATTTTTGTTTTGCATACTACCCAATGCATTCTTTATAACTTATGAAGATGAATTTTTACCTCCCAAGTGTCTTTTTACCTTCCCCAGCCCTAAATCCAAAGGCCAAGATCTAGTCTTGAATTCATAAGATCAAGGGCCATGATTCATTACCTCCAAAATAAATCACTTAAAATATTAAGGAACATTTCACTTTATTACATAAGTGCACTTTATGAAATAAAGTCACTTCAATATTAGAAGGTACAGTTCATTAAAAAGACACTTTAATAAAAGAACCACTTTATTACAACTTTATAAAAACCCATTACAAAGTTAAGTGCCTAGTAGTGTCAACATAAGGTTACATCCACATATAAGAGAAAACATGCGGAGTACTTCCCGAGGTAAAAAACTAACACACACTACCAACCTTCCTAACCTCTTAACTCAACAAAACTATGGTGATCTTGGAAAGCTTCCTTGAATTATTTTCGAGCACATAAACAAAATTATAAAGAATCGAAGTAATCACTTACTCTCTTAAAGTCCAATAAACCAATTCGATCTTAGTGTAAATTAATCATCGTCATCATCATCAATATTAATAAAATAAATTTATAATAATTAAATATAAAAAAATAATTTATTTTATAGAGAAAGAATGCTCATGAGTAAACAGAATCTTACATATACTTTGACACCAATTATAGTTGTCATGTATAGTAGGATATCATTGTAAAAAATAAAGACATTGGATCTTAGAAATTGTATTAAGGAATTGAAAACAAATGTCGAAATGTGAAACTCTAGGGATAGGATATGGAAAAACATCACTTTCAAACACTTTAACTATCCAACTTAATATGAACACTTTAATTATCCAACTTAATATATACCATTGTGAATTTTGGACTGGCCTCAAAGTTGAAGTAATGTTAAAAAATCTAAAAATATTGCATAAACTATAATTTTAAAACTAAATATAATATTATTTTCCTCACTCCTTAATTAAAGTTTGATATAGTTACACATATATTTACAATATAAGTGTAAAGTACTAAGTTGAATAAGTATAGACGCCTTATTATTACATTATTTTCCAAGGAATTGTAACGAAAACAATTTTATGATATTGTGTTTCAGAATATGAAGAACTTTGTATTATTACTTAAGAGTAGGACACGTACCTATTTCCTTACGAGATTAAAATTATGACCAATATTAATAACCTTTATAATGAGATTCGAAATTGGTGGGAGGATAAAATTTGTAAAAATTGTAATAACA
>SNQJ01S0193709.1:7622-17722 GCA_010110895.2 Picea sitchensis
AAAATCCATTAGGTCCCACTGTTGTATGATGTCTTCTACTACAAAAATCATTTGGTCCTTGTTGGGCCTTCCTCCCCTTTTTTCTTTTCCATTCATGACTAGGTTAAGGTCTCCGACAATGATTATATTGCTTGGGGAGTTTTTCTCTAGAAATCCGTTTAAAGTTTTCCAACAATCTTTCTTTTCAGAGTGCAAAGTTGGGACATATAAATTGAAAAGTGCGATAGTTAACTTACTTGCTATGTGCTTGAGCTCTGTAAAGCTCCAGTGCTGCATGTTATAGGAGTTGACGAGACTGAACTTCTCTGCCTTCCACAATGTTTCTATGCCTCCGGAAGTACCTCTTGCGCTGATTGTCTTCCCTGCATTTTTCTACCATTTGTGTTTGCTGATCTCTAGAAGGGCTTCCCCTTCGATTTTCGTCTCTTGGAGCATGAGGATATCTGTTGATTCCACTTTCATCAGGTCCTTGACCACTTCGATTTTTGTCGGGTTCCCCAGTCCTCTACAGTTCCAAGAGATGATTTCCATTACTTGTTGTTAGGGGTGATTGGGCCTCCTCCTTTTAGAGACCTTATTCTTGTGTTTCTGTCAATTGACATTTCTATGGTGGGCTGGCTTCCTTGGGTCTTTTGTCTTTCTGCCTCTTCCTCCCTTGCTTCTTTATGAGACTTCATCCCTGCTCTTTTGGATGGCCTTTCTAGAATCTCTTCCTCCGAGGAGCTTGATGGATCTATTACTTTCTTTCTTGCTATGTCAGCATATGTTGGAGAGGGGACTATTTCCAAGGTTCCTTCCACTTGCCCAGGTGCCCCTGTGTCTTTCCCATTTGGAGGGGGGCTTGAATGTGTCCTATTGTCTGTAATTTCTGGTTCTTCTGTGTCATTGATGAATTTTTCTGCTTGAGGTTCTGCATGCGGCGGGGGATTGGAGCTCCCATCGATTTTCTCTAGCTCTATTTTCCCAGAGTTGTCGTTCTTGGTTTCTCCTTTGGATCTAGATTTTGTTGTCCCTATTTTCTGTACTGTGGTCCACTAATTTGCTTTCACATTTTCACTTTCTTCTGAATTCTTTTTCTTGCAGTGCCTTGCGAAATGGTCGTAGTCGTGGCAGTGCTGGCATTTGAAGGGGAGCTGCTCATAGTCTATCTCCTGAATGTGCATCTAGTCTGCAGCCGTGAGATTTATTGCCTCCGGTAATCCCACTTCCAGATCAACCTCCATGCATATCCATGCGCATGAGTACTAATCTTTTCTCACTGCTTGATCTATATACCTTCCGAGCGTGTTTTCGATTTCATGCAAAAAAATTTGGTTCCAGCAATGTAAGGGGAGGTGAGGTAGACGAACCCACACTGGGACGGTCGAGGACACATCCTGGGCTGGGTCAAAGTCCGGGGTCCATTTGTTCAGGTATAACCCATGTGGCCCCATGAAGTACGGCCCATTTCTGAAGATGAGATTTTTATCTTCAGGGTTGTCGAAGACGAAAACAAAATATCCTCTCCCTACGAAGTGGCTCTTTATTCCTTCTGATGTGAGTGGGTTCTAGTTCCTCTGCACCCAGGAATCTACTGATTTGGGAGAGGGCCAGAGACCGGTGAATTTCCCGATAAGTCCTCTGTCTGCTAAGTTGACTGTCGTTCTGCAAGTTTCTTCCAATGGAAGTTCGACACTGGGAATGTTGTCCAATTTCTTCACGAATTTCTGTTGCACTGCTGACAGTGATCTCTTGGAGGCTGCAGCGACCAACTTCCTGAATTCTTCCAGTTCTAGCAATGGGGGAAGGGTAGGGATGGCGCCCCCACCAGCGTCCATGGCTGGGGAGGCCCTAATCGTTGCAGAGAACCCTATATGGGTCGCGTCCTCACGCCCCTACGTGTTAGGGCGCGATTTTCAACTGGGCCAATTTTTTATCAACGATTTTTCTGCAATTTTGATCATAAGCCTTTCGTCTGATTTCATCTAACTCAATGATCTTATTGACCCTGTTCTGAACTGCATCCTGCTCTATGGAAACATCCTCAACTGAACCATAAGTAGGAAGTCTAAGGTGCACTGGAAACCTAGCCTCCAAACCATACACTAACTCAAAAGGACTCTTTCCAGTAGTTGCTTTCTTTGTTATTATGTCGACCCATAATGCATGTTTGATTTTACTATCCCAAGATTTCTTATTTTCACCGACTATTTTCTTAACAATGGTCATTAAATTTTTATTACTTGATTCAGCTTGACCATTTCCTTGGGGATAGTAATCTAATGCATGTGACAAGATAATACCATACTTGAAGCAAAAATATGACATCTCGGCTGAACAAAAGGCCTTGGCATTATCTGTAGCTATCTTTGATGGGACCCCAAATCTAGTTATGATTTTGTCTTCAAGGAAATCCATCACTACCTTTTTAGTTGCTAATTTTGTTGGAATAGCTTCAACCCATTTAGTAAAGTAATCTATAGTTTTGATAACCCATGAATAGCCATTACTTGAATTATCATTAAATTTTTCGATGAAGTCCAAACCCCATAGCTGAAAAGGTGCTTCAACCACCATTGGTTGCAAAGGGAGTGTTGTTAATTTTTGCTTTCTTGTAAAAGATGACATGGCTCACATTTCCGAACAAAGTGATGCACATCTGAAAAAATAGTGGCCCAATAATATCATGCTCTAAGGATTTTGTGGGTAGTATTTTTAGCAGCAAAGTGTCCACCACAAAAACCTCCATGGAATTCATCCATTAGTTTCTTTGACTCAATGTCATCCACACATCTAAGGATAACCCCATCGGGAATTTTCCATCCTAATACATCTCTAGTAAGGACATACTTGGAATATTTTAACCTTAAAGCCCTTTTCTTGTGTCCTACTAGATGGCTTGGACAAGTTAGATTTTTTAGATAAAAGATAATGTCTTTGTACCATTCAACCTATTCAATATTTAGTAAGTTAGGATGTCATTCTTCATTATTGATTTAGTTAACCATATCCAAGGCCTTCTCATTACTTTCTGTCAACATTTTAGCAAGGCCTTGACCCTTAATCAATTTAGTTGGCTTTATTTCCAAATCATACTACTGGATTTTAGCAATCCATCTACCCCTTGAGCCCAATCCTTCTACTTGAGATAAAACATCTTTAACCACAGAATTAGGAACATAACCAATCACCTTGGAATATCCGATGAAGACTCTAAAATGTTTGAGTGATTTGACTAAAGCATAAGCTTGCTTCTCAAACATGGGATATTTTAATTCTGAATTTTGCAAGGCCCTACTCATATATGCAATAGGCTGATCAGGGACTTGATCGTTTTTCTGAAGAAACACACTAGCAATAGTGTCTTCAGAAGCAAAAGAGAAAATTTGAAAGTCTTTCTCATAGTTTGGGCTAATAAGGACCGGAGCTTCACATATGGCAGTCTTAATTTGTTCAGAATCTTGTTTACTTTCATCTTTCCATTCAAACTTTACATCCTTCTTATGTAGCTTATATATAGGCTTCATGGTTTCAGCATAGTTGGGAATGAACCTATGGAAAAAATTGGTTTGTCCTAAGAAGGATTGGAAAGATTTCTTTGACATAGGCAAAGGAACTTTACTGATGGCTTCAACTCTCTCTGGGTCTATCTTAACCCCATATTTAGTGATTATGTGGCCCAATAATTTACCTTCAGTCACCCCAAATACTGACTTAGCAAGATTTAGAGAAATTCCAAACTCTCTACATCTGTCCAAAACTTGCCTAAGGTGATTAATATGATTTTTTCCATCCTTAGAAAAGACTGTTAGATCAACTTGATATATTTAAATCAGTTTACCAATCAACCCCCTGAAGGCATAATCCATAGCTCTCTGAAAAGTAGCTCCAGCATTTGATAAACCAAATGGCATTCTGAGATATTCAAAAGTTCCCCATGGAGTATTAAAAGTAGTTTTATGCCTATCTTCTTCTTTGAGTCTGATCTAATTATAACCTGAGAAACCATCAAGCATGGAAATCATTCCTGAACCTGTAACCCGTTGAAGTAAAGTTTCCATCTTGGGTAGGAGATAGTTGTCTTTTGTGCAAGCAATGTTTAAATTTTTGAAGTCAATACAAATCAGTATCTTTCCATTCTTCTTCCTAGCAACAACTAAGTTTGAGCACCATGAAGAATGTCTAGTCTGATAAATGAATGCGGCCTCTAACATTTTCTGTAACTCCTGTTGGACCAAAGGAGCTAACTTGGGGTTTAACTGTCTCAAATTTTGTCTAAAGGGCTTAGTTTCTTCCTTGAGAGGAATCACATGTTGAATCACATCCTCCCTATAGACTTTGATCTCATCATAACTGAAAGCCAAGACATCCATATATTCTTTTAATAACTCGACAATTTGAATCCTTTCCTCTATAGGGGTAGTCTTTCATATTTTTACCATCCTAGGCTCTTCACTTGTTCCAATGTTAATTTCCAAGTGGTCACATATTTTTTTCTTTAATTCTTATTTTTGTTTGTGACCATCATGTCTGTCAAAGTCCCTTTCCAAGGACACAACTCTCCTAGGGGGTGGTTTCAATTCATTATCATTTCCTGTATAATTACAACCCTCATCTTTAATGTTGATGTCCAAATATGAAAATTCATGCATGTGGGTCAAAAATTTAACCATATGTTTTTCATCATCAAAAACCTGCCAATGATCTATATTATTAGGAACTGAGGGCCGAAAAATTACTTCCACTAAAATATTCTCAGTAGTCAAACCATCTAGAAGTTGAAGTGTGGAAGTGGCTACTACAATCTCATCTTCCTTTGCATTTTGTTCTCTAGGAATAGAAATTAAGTTGAAAGCATATAGATCATTTAGTGAGTCCAAAATTGCATTCATACAACCTTTTAGTCTTTTTGAATTGCAAGCAAACTTGTTCTTTAATTTTTGTATGACCAAGTCTAAATCCCCTTTTATATTTAGATATTTAGACATTTCACACCTATATCTTTGCAAATTTCCAAACCAAGGCGCAAAGCCTCATACTCAACCACATTATTAGTTGCATCAAACTCCAATCTATAAGAAAATTTCAACACTTCGCCATTTGGAGATTGAAGCACAATACCAGCATCTTTTCCTACTCTAGAAAAGGCACCATCAAAGTTCATGTACCACACCTTGTCTAATTCATTATCTTGAATTGTTTCTTCAAAAGGCACAATAGAATTAGACAAGATGGCATAGTTACCAATACCTTCATCAATCCACTTTAATTCATTCTTGGGATTCTTGGGATCTTCAACATGATACTTCCTATACACTTCCCTATTTAACTTAAAAGTATTTCCATATGGGATAGGGAGAGTAGCATAAGATAGATCCATTTGTAAACTACCACCCAGATCTGCAGCTGCTTTTCTGTTCAATAACATTCACCAAACATTTGGAACATCAATCACCACAATATCCATTTCAAACATGATATCTGGAAATGTTGCTAAGTATACTTGCAAACCTTTAATTAATCCATGCACTTCAATCATTTGACCATCCAAGGCACAAATGTTGTGGTAAGGTCTTGATATTCTTAAGTTTAACTATTCCATTACCTTCTTAGTAATAACATTTGAGCTTGCTCCTGAATCTAGCATGAAATTGTGTAATAATTTGTCGTTCACAAGTAGGGAAAGGTAGAAAGGCAAGTTATTTTCATTTTTCCTATCCCAATTCTGTAGAATAACTGGTGCATCCTGGTAAGCTGTGGCTGGTTGTTTCTCTACAAAAATTTTAGGAGGTTGTTCAATGGATTCAAGTAGCTTTTCCTTATGTGAATGAATCTTCATGATTTCTGACACTGGCACTAACATCTTTGCATTACTCAACCAGCCACCTAAGTAAATATTTAAATATCCATTAATAGGCACATTAGACTTAGGGTGGGTTGGTGATACCTTGGGAACACTGGTTTGACCTTTATCTTGAATTTTATTTCCATTCCTTTGGTATGTTAAGCCTCTATACTTAGCCATTTCTACAACCTATTGGGGAGTGGGCTTGGGCCCATACCTTTCTGTAGCTTTATCAATATTTCCATTCATAAAGTTTCCACTGTGTACATAATAATTAACATCCATCCAATCATACATTCCACCATAGTATATTTCATTAAACATATTAACTTGTTCATCTTCTTGGTCTCCATATTCATTTTCACACTCCTCAAGGTAAACTAGCCAAGTTGATTCCTCTTGAAACTCACCATAAGGCCTACAATAAGGTATGGAGTGATGTTCTACTAAGTTGGTGGATTCAAAAGTATTTGGTGGTCTTTGATCATTCTGAGGAGGTATTCTTGGCCACTTGTCATTTGGCTTATGTTGTTTTCTATTACTATTGGACCTCTCCATTGTAATCAACCTATTTTGCAAAGCATTGATCTGATTGGTATGGATAACTTCCATTTTCTTAATTAACTGAGTCACTTATTTAATATCATTACTTGATGATCCTTGACCCTCCTCCTTCTTCTTTTCATCATTAACCTTAGAAGGATAACCTTTGTTGAAACCAGGAACGTTGGACTTCCTAGCCTCAAGCATATTCTGCTCAATTTTTATAGTTGTTTCTTGGGCTGCTGGTAAAGTTTGAGGATCCTTATCGCTTAAGGAATACCTCATTTCACCCTCAAAAGCCTCTATATAATAAATCAAAATTGTAGCATCGGGAGGCTTAACATCTTGATGAAGGCCCTCTACCACACTATTAAACTTATTGTTAAATTCCAACACCGTTTCATTTTCTTTTTTGTGACTAGTGGTAAGAGCTCCGAGCTGAAATCTATGTTCCTTCGAATCACCCCATATCTTCCTAAATTCATCTAATACTGAATTAAGGGTGCTAAACTTATTTGCAAGAAATTATTTAAACCATTCGGTAGCACTTCCTTCCAAAGAAAAGTCAAACAAGGTCATATTTACATCTTCTTCATCATGACCTCCACAATACTTCAGCACACACCTATGAAAGCTTGAGATGTGAGAGTTGGCACTTATAGCATTATTCTCATGGAAGATAGGCAACTTATCAATAGATTTCTCGAGAACATCATGAGGGGAACCCTGAATTGCTACAAAGTTCAAAGGACTCAAAAAGGTAGTCATTGTAACATTATGATTAGTAGTGGGATTATTAACAGTTGGTTGATTATTAGTTTGGAACAAGAATTGGATATCGTTGAGTGCTTCCTCCCTAATACTTTCAAGTAGTCTCCTAGGAGATAAGCAGTTTAGTCTTCTCCTATAAACCTTTTCAGGTTCTGGAAAAGAATAAACCACTCCTTTTGAAGTTCTCCTAGTAGTATACCTACTAGAATTTTTCACTGGAGTCGCTACTTAGATAGGAATCACACAAAGCTAACCAATCATAGGTTCAAAGAATTTTAAGGCCTAAAAATTTTATTATTTAGTTCTTAAAGAATCAAGTTAAAATCTTTAAGACCAAGGATAAATGACTTATCCCTGGAAATGGTGCCAAAGATGTTTCTATCCTTATACACACTTGCAAATGTGAGCTAAGTCTGACTCACTTAGTGTGTCCTTGGAGGCATAATGCCTAGGTTCATAGCCCACACTGTCACTTTGACCGGAACCTCTTTCGTCTAGGCTCACTACTAGGGAAGCCAAGGGGGGTAGTCCCTAGTTTCTAGATTAGTTTTAGAGTTAAGTTCTAGGAGTTAGTTTTAATTTGTTAATGCTTGGGGTATTCTAATCTAATATGCTAAGGAAGCAATGCAAGGTGCAAGGGTTAGCATGTAAAGCAAACCTTTTCCTAGGGAAACTAAGACTAGTGCCTAAAGATTGGGCTTGGGGTCAACTAAGTTAAGGGGTTGTTCGTTACAAATAGATTACAATATTACTTACAAAAGAATAACTTGATCAAACAAATATTAGACACAATATTTACAACTCAAAGAATGCTAAAATACAACAAGCAAGCTACCCACTTCAATTATTTTTTGTTTGTGCAGGATATAAATGTTGATATTATGGTAGATGCAGGAAGTATTTACCTCCCCATGTAAACCTGACGAGGATAGAATACTCCGTGAACCAAGAAGAAACCCTAATGAGTTGGATAATAACCCTAGAATACTTGTTGGCTCAAGAAGATAATTTATATTAGGTTATTGGCCTCCAAGAGAAGAAGTCAGCCAGAAATAATAATATATACTGAACAGACGGATGCCCGGAATGAGAAGTCAGCCCAGGCAGTTACCCAGAATTAGTATAAATACTGAAGGCCAATTCTCATTCTGGCAGGCAGTCTCGGAATTGCAGAGAAGAAACTTGTGCGCACTGCAATTCCCAGTCTTCTCCACAGGTTTGAGGAGAGATTCCATTGTAGTTGTTGTAGCTAGCAGATCACGTTTGGCTTGGATTATCTCTTGGCTAGGTTTGGAACATCTGATCAGCTCTTGTTGGTGAGTTATCCTTGGGGAAAGGTGCGCTACCCTTTAATTGGCTATCTAGCCTAGGGTTTTCTTATGGAGTGATTCTCTGTCAAGGTTAACGTGCTCGGAGGGTGGCTTCGGCCTATGGTTGGGTGATAATAGAGATATTGTCAATGGAAAAACGATCACATCCATTATATTCTAACAGGTTATGGGTCCACACCTCCTTCATTTAGTCTAAATGTTGGAAGGAAACATAGTCACTAGGATATTGAGCTGGTTGAGGAACTGTCGCTAGGGTTACTAGAAGAAGCAGCTTTCAAGACACTGTCGCCAGGGTTACTAGCAGGAGCAGTTGCAAAAATCCTAATCCTCTTGTTGAGGTACCTTAAGTGAAGGGATTGACCTAATTTATGGACAGATCAATGCGCCCTAGCCTAGCGCATCTCCTGGTACTCTCAGTGATCCAGGTGGATATTGATGGCCACCTACCTATTCCACTTGGACCCCCACCATTGCTTCTTTCAGTTCTTCAGTTTCCACACAGTTTACTATTTTTAGCAGTTTTTCAGGTCCTGAACTTCCGGAGCCATTTTGAGGCCTTAAACGACGGTTTTTGGGAAAATGGGCATCATAATTTATGTTGCTCACCCAAAAGTTGTAGTCCTCGGATAGATATTTCTAACGAGGTATAGAACACGTCAAACAGAGATCGCATGCCAAAGTTACGTCCCCGGGAAGTTGATGTACCAACTTACCCAAACGGGGCCCATAGTCTTGGCGTTTCATCTCCTAGGGTTAGGTCTTTGGATGTTTAGGGTTTTCCATTGTTTCTCAATAATAATAGGCCTTTGAGCCTCATTGTAACACAGTTCAGAGGCCAATATCCGCCACATTTCTTCTCAGAGATAAGCTACCAGCACCCTAGCTAGTTTATTTCCATTCTGTCTGTAAGCATATTTCAGTCATTTGTTATTAATGAAATGAAGTCTTATTTCTGCTGCATCTTTGTGTTTATGTGTATTTATGTATTTCACTGTGTTCCTACATAAATCTAGATTAGTGGTATCAAAGTGGTCTACTCATTCTTGATCCTTCTTTGCATGTCCCCAACGAGATCAGGGTATAAGGAGTTGGGGCTCGATCTGGTTGAACCTTTGCAAGATCAGCCTTGCAAACCCCGATGACCACCCATGGGGGAAGAAAAGAAAGATGAGGGAGCAGGAGATCCTATCAAAATGTTGCTTGAGGAGGCCCTCAAGAAACAAAGGAATGCGATGATGGATAACTTTTCCCAGATTCTTCAACGGATTTCGACTTATGGCTCATCGACATCCAGAAGCCACTCTGGAGGTGCCACTCCTTTTAAGGTACAAGTAAACTTTGACATTCCCATATTTGACGGCCAAATACATGCAGATGCCATAGATAGATGGTTGAATCTGTTAGAAGGATATTTCTCGGTTCATGACTTTTCCGACCAAGAAAAGATTATTTTCGCACTCCTCAAAGCTACCCCCCATGTCAAGGACTGGTGGGAAACCTAATCGGAGCAAGAGGGCGAGGGAGAACCCTCTTTGTTCTCAGTCGCACCCACTTGGAATTCTTTTTGAGACGCCATCAAGGAACAATATTATCCCGTGGGGAGCTATGAGGACAAATACATACAATGGACT
>SNQJ01S0193710.1:0-17722 GCA_010110895.2 Picea sitchensis
TTGATGGGCTTATTGACTTTCATTCCCAAGTCTTTAAACAATATTTCCATCACAATCATAGATGATTTTAGGGACTAAATTTCGCAAATGGGCTAATTTTCCATGGTTTTTTCCAAAAGAAGATTCAACAATTTCCATTTTTTATAAAATGATTAGTCCAAATTCCATAGAATAAAATTATTTTACTTTAAAAATCGCCAAATTTTATAGAAACTAGATAAAATCCTTAGAAATTTGAATATTTTTATAAAACTACCGCCAAACATTTTACATTTTGCATATTAAGGACTAGTAATATTATCCTAGGTTTGTACATTTTAATATAAATTTTCATCCTTAAAATTATCCCTGGTCCAGATAGCTTGTGTACTTGTTTATGATGCTACAATATACTCTACTTTAGTTGTATATAGAGAAACAATGGGTTTCTTTTTATTGCTCCAAGAAACAAATTTTCCTCTAAAGAGTAAATCATATCTATAAGTACTCTTTTGATCATCCAAGCTACCTTCCCAAACTGCATAAGACTGCCAACCAAAGATCTATAAAAAGTGGCATTACAAAGTGGAGTTTCATCTTCCTTCATAAATTTGCTCCCAACAAATATGGGAGTTCTCATAGGTTTACAACCTTGCATGTTAAACCCCTTCAATGAGTCTTCAACATATTTTGATTGACCAATGGATATACTTGAAATTGTTTCTTTGATTTGCATACCCAAAAAATATTGCATTTCTCCTAAATCAGACACCTCAAATTCAGATTTCATTGCCTCTTTGAACTCTTTCACAAGTGATAATGAGGTGCTCATGCATATTTTTTCATCTACACATTAGCAAACAATGATGAAATGTGATCCTGCGACTTTTTTGGATAGGGACTTCTCAGAATGACATTTATCGAAGCCATGAACATGAAGATAGTTTTCAATTCTAGAGTACCAATCTCTAGGGGCTTTTTTAAGACCATAAGAGCCTTTTTAATCTTATAAAACTTATCTTATTTACCTTTAGCAATGAAACCTTGAGTTTTTTCAACATAAACATCTTCCTTCAAATATATATTTAAGAAATAAGATTTAACATCCATCTGATAAATTGTTAACTTTGACTGAGATGCAATGGAAAGAAAATTTCTTACATTTTTAAGTTTTTATACAGGAGAAAATGTTTCCTCGTATTCAATGTCTTCTTGTTTCACTTATCCTTTTGCAACTAAATGTGCCTTATACTTTGAAATACTTCCATCCATATTAAATTTTAGCTTATAAATCCACTTTACTCCAATAGTGGATTTTCCATCAGGAAGATCAACTAACTACCATGTATCATTTTTTTTCAATCTTTTACATCTCATCCTCCATGGCTTGCACCCATGGCTCATCAGTGCAAGCTTCTTTAAAATTAAAAGCTTCCACATGGAATAAAGAAAAAAGAGAAAAAATATCACCAACATACCTAGATGTCTCATATATCTCTTTGAAACTTGTTTTTCTAGGAGAACTAGATGGAGGTGTTGCTTGTGTATCAACATGAGATATTTCTATCATAGAAGATGTCCTTTATGGAGAACTTCTTGAATGTGAACCTACATTTCTTACAGTAAAGGGCTGGAAAGATTGATCATTGTTATCAAAAAATAAAATTTCAATATGTGGAGTAATCACTTTATCTTTTCCTTCATCAAAGATCACATCTCTAATAAAATAAATCTTATTAGTAAGTGGATCATAATACCTATAAGCCTTGTTTTTTTCTTTTTTTCCTTTTTTGGATATCCAATGAAAATACATTTCACTGATTTTCCATCTAATTTTTGTCTTTGTTGTGCAGGAATTTTAACAAAGCATGTAGACCCAAAAATTTTCAGATGAGAAATAGTTGGTTTTTTACAAAACCAGGCTTCATAAGGAGTATAATTTTTCACCATCTTTGTATCACTTCTATTGAGGATAAATGTAGGTATATCAACTGCATCTTCTCAATACATGTTTGAAAAACACATTTATTTCAACATAAATATGGTCATCTCTACAATTGTTTTGATTTTTATCTCCTCTACTCCATTTTGTTGAGGATTATATGCAATAGTTAACTCCTTCTTGATTCCATGTAAGATGAAAAATTCTTTGAATTCATTGGAGGTGATTTCTTCACTTCGATCAACTCTCAGTACTTTCAAATAGTATCTGGATTCCGTCTCAACAAGTACTTTAAATTTTGGAAAGCAACTAAAATCTTCAGACTTATCACTTAAGAAATATACCGAAGACATCCTTGAAAGATCATGTACAAAGAGAATAAAATACATATTATTTCCAAGAGATAAAGTCTACATGAGGCCACAAATATCTACATGTACTAATGCCAAAGGTTCACGTGCTCTAAAATGATGAGTGGAAATCTATCTTTTGGTTGCTTCCCTATTGCACAACCTTCACATATCTTATTATCTAGCTCTATGAATGAAGGAAAGCCTCTTACCAATCTATTATTTTGCATGAAATAAAGAGATCCAAAATTAAGGTATCCAAACCTCATATGCCATAACCAAGGCTCATAAACTGAGGCCTTCCAACAAGATAAATTTTATTCCACACATAATAAAAACATCCTATTATATATCATAGGAACTTCGGAGACAAGGCCATTTTTGTCAAAAATCTTACAAAACTTTCCTTAAAAAACAATCTTGTAGTTTTTAGAATTTAGCTTCCCTACACTAATCAAGTTATGATTTAAACTTGGAACAAACAAAGTATCATGTATATCATAAAAATTCCATTCTTGACTTTTATGGGAAAGGGTACTTTTTCTCTTTGTTGTGCAGGAATGTTAACAAAGCATCTAGACCCCAAAAATTTCAGAAGAGAAATAGTTGGTTTTTCACAAAACCAAGATTCATAAGGAGTAGAATTTTATACCATATTTGCATGACTTCTATTGAGGATACATGTAGGTGCATGGATTGCAGCTTCCCAATACATGTTTGACAAACACATTTCTTTCAACATAAATCTGGCCATCTCTACAATTGCTCTTCTTTTTCTCTCCGCTCCTCCATTTTGTTGAGGAGCATATGCAATATTTAACTTCTTCTTGATGCCATGTAAGATGCAAAATTATTTGAATTCATTGGAGGTGAATTATTCACCTCGACTAGTTCTCAATACTTTCAAATAGTATTTGGATTCCTTCTCAACAATTACCTTAAATTTTGGAAAACAACTAAAATCTCAAGACTTCTCACTTAATAAATATACTGAAGACATCCTTGAAAAATCATGTAGAAATAGAAGAAAATACATACTCTTTCCAAGAGATAAAGTCTACATGGGGCCACAAATATCTACATGTACTAAGGCCAAAGGCTCATGTTCTCTAAAATGATGAGTGGAAAGCTATCTCTTTGTTGCTTCCCTATTGCACAACCTTCACATATCTTATTATATGGATCTATGAATGAAGGAAAGCCTCTTACCAAGCTATTATTTTGCATGAAATAAAGAGATCCAAAACTAAGGTGTCCAAACCTTATGGTCCATAACAAAGGCTCATAAACTGACGCCTTCCAGCAAGATGAATTTTATTCCATACATAATAAAAGCATCCTATTATATATCATAGGAACTTCTACGAAAATGTCATTTTTGTTAAAAAATCTTTAAAAAAAATCCTTTAAAAACAATCTTCTAGTTTTTAGAATTTAGCTACTCTATGCTAATCGATTTATTCTTTAAACTAGGAACACAAAAAGTATCATGTATATACATAATACTTTTATGGAAAGGGTACTTTTTCCCATTACTTCTTCCTCATTATCATTGACAAAATTTACTTTCCCCTTCACATTCTCATCTAACTTTACAAACAAAGTTTTATTTCCAGTCATGTGATTTGAGCACCCACTATCTAAATACCATACAAAATCATCTTTGGCATCAAAACTGTTACATGTGAGAAACAAAGTTTGAGAGTCCTCATCTTCATCTTTATTAAAATTTTCTTGAGAGATGTCTATTTTCTTCTTAAAAGAACAACTTTCAAGGTGACCATCTTTATTACAATAGCTGCAATCAAAGTAACCTCTCTCAGGTTTGTTGCTTCTTCCTCTACCATGACCTCCTCTTCCTCTGGCTCTTCCATGGTCTCTATCTCCTCTACATGATGATGAAGAAAAATAAGAAGCATTATTCATGAGAGTAGAATATTGTTTCCTTTTGTCATCAACCTTCAACTTTCTTTGGAAAGTGTGATATAAAGGTTCCTCTTTCTTTTTTAACATGTCTTCATGTACTTGAAGGTTTCCAAAAATATCAACAAGGGTTAGTTGTGATGAATCCTTTGACTTCTCGATAGCAATAGTGACAGGATAAATTTTTCAACAGTCCAAATTCACCATGAGCATGATTAACATTCACAATATTTTGAATTCTAGTAATAAAAGATTCAACACTTTCATTTATTTTCATAGTAAGATATTAAAAATATCTTCTTAGGATTTGTAGTTTGACAAATTTTACCTTTACAGATCCCTTGTAATCTTTCTCCAAGGTCTCCCAAGCATCATGAGACATACTACACTCTACAATCTTTGGAAATATTGTGATGTCAAATCGAGTTTGAATGATGAACAAATCTTTGGCATCCTTTTTTCTGTTCTCCTTCATCTCTGTCTTTTGATCAACTAACTGTAAGAATCCTTATCACCTGGCTTTGTGTATCATATAGAAATAAGCATCCATAAATATTGTAATATAATCAAAGTTTTGATCTTCTCTTCACACACTAATACTCATAGTTTTCCCAACCCAAAGGAGGAATATGATATTGTACTGTGTTTGAATTTGGGGTCATTTCTCCTTCTCCAAATAAATCAAAAATGTTTTAATAAACCTGCTATGATACCAAGTGATAAATATGAGCGAAAGTAGATTCAAATAACTATTAAAAATCACACCCAACCCTTTTAAGAAATTCCCAAATTATTCTTTTTTTTTTTAATATTTCTCAGCACAACACTCTTTGATATAGATTCAAATAACTATTAAAAATCTGATGCAAGAGCATCGTAAGAAGCCAGCCAAGCAAGCAACGTAAAAGAGGGAGACAGCTGGAAAAGCACTAGTGCACATTTTTAAATGTTTTGAAAAATTAATCGATGGACATTTATGTAATAGCTAAGGGAAGCGTACTTATATTTATATCTAGATGTTGTAAACAGATCTTGAGCGTTGCTCTCATCTGTCGAATGCGGATGCATTTATGAGTAATGAATGCAATTAGGTAGATATGAATGTTAGATTAGACAGTTTAGAAGCGTAGGAGGGAAAACGGATATAGACACCCTCACCCTTGTATCATTGGATTATTATCATCATTCAGATTTGATAAGCTGTAGAGCTGTAGCAGAGAGCTGTAGAGAAGAACCCATGTACAGGAGCACTTGAGTTAATATATGAAGCTTTGACTCAACTTTCATGGTGTTATGATGCTTAATGTTTACATTCGTTGAATGGTATGTTTACAGTTGATTTGTTTCTCTGTTATGCATTTGTCTCAATGCTGCATTGTGTGTATGATTTCATGGTGAATGCATGAAGTCTAAGAGAGGAGAAGAATGAGTTTCAATTTTTTCTCTTCCTGAGAATTTCTGCAAGGAGTGTAGTGAACGTCCGCAAGGTGTGCGTTGATGAGGGTCTGAGTTTTATCTTAGAAATCTTAGGAGAGATACCATTGTTCTCATACCAACTGAAGTGCAGGTGAAGCATAGAGTCATGCAAGGTGTGCGTAGGCTGGTTGAAATATTTGGATTTATCAACTAAGGTGAAGGTTGAAGGACCATTGTTGCAAGAGTGCATAGGATCAGAGACTCAAATAACCAGAGGTTATTTGAATATTTTCCGCACGGAGTGCGAGCAGGGATCCTTTTGGGAAGCTTGAGTTTACAAGTGAAAGCTCAGGAAGGATAACACCTTTGAAGTGATCAAAGGGAGACGGAGATCGAAATCGACTCACAGAAGTCAAGTTAAGGAGGAAGAACACCGAGTCGTTTGGACAAGGGTCATTGAGGAGTGAATCGGGCGGTTAGAATTCTCCGTGGAGAACTTGCGAAATCGTGAGGACCGTAGGATCCAGAGGAGCTGTAAGGTGGTTAGGAGCTGGATGAATCCTCCACCCTGACATCAAGAGTCAATGTGAACTGTTGGTTGTGGTCAGTTTGAGCAACAAATCATTTCGGGGATTCGAGATTCGTAAGTTTGGAGTGCAGGCCAAAATCCTTGGTCACTCAAATTCCTGAATCGCGAAAAGGATTATCAGATGTGAAATTTCAGAATTTTGGTAATTCAGGGTTCGGCATTTCGGAAATTCCGATGACAAGGAGCCATGACCCTTTGCATTGAAAATCCTGAAGTCGCCAAACGCGGGGTGTCTTTGGAGTGGAATTTTGACATTTTGATTTTCCGGAATTCGAGAAGTAGAGGAGGCAGTGACTTTGGAATCGAGAGTTTCAAACTCCCAGTTCGTGAAATCCCGAAGAGGGAAAGGAAAAATTACCGAAAAGGTTGAGGGACAATAGTCGTTGGGTACCAATCGGGTTTCGAGACCAAAGAGGTAGAGTTGCATGGTCAATGCAACTCCTGAAATCGCGAAAAGGGAAACGCCGAAAAGGTGGGTCCCAAGTCTCAATCAGAAGGTACGTGCGGCAGAAGTAAAAGGATTGAACAAGCTTCGGTGAAAATCCCGAAAGGCCATCGATCTCGCATTCCATGGGATGTTGAGCCCATTTCGGCATTTCAGCATTTTGGAGTTCGGGGAATCATAAGGGAAAAGGAATGACAGTTGGTTGTTCGCTCAAAGTCCTGAAAGACGAAACTAGTGGCCGAAAAGGTGGCATGTGCTTTTCGCATTGAAGGAGTCAACCTTCGTTGACATTTTGCATTTCTGCATTTGCCAAGAGCTGTGGAAATACATCAGGACTCTCCAATTCCCGAAACCCAAAGTCCTTTGTGGCTTAAACAAAGGGTTTAATTAACTCTTGGCGTGGTTTTAGTGAAGATCCTGAGCGGATCTTGGCCCAAGGGCAGGGGGCCTGCGTCAAAGTGGTATCTGAGCCCAGAACAAGTTCTTTTCTTTCTATAGCAAAGAGAAAAGAGGAAATTTTACAACCATGCCGCCGAGAAGAAGAGAAGGGCCAATGCCTGATCCAGCAGTGGAAAGAGAAATGCGTGAGTTACGTGCCAGACTTGATGCTATGGAGACAACACAGAGGCACACAGTCGACGCAGGGGATATCAGGGAAGTTGAAAGTGAAAATGAAGCTGGAAACAAAGGCGATGAAGTTGCAGTCGAAGATGTTGTAGATGAACGCCTATCCAGGGTTGTTGCAAGTATAGGTGCTAGGGAAAAAATGGACATTCCAGTGTATGAAGACAATTTGGATGGTGAAGAACTTCTAGACTGGATTAAAGCTCTAGACAAATACTTTGACTATGAGAATGTCGAGGAAGATAAGAAAGTCAAATATGCCATTACTAGACTTAAAGGGCATGCAACACTGTGGTGGGATGAATTGCAGGCTAACAGACGCTGCAAGGGCAAGCAAAAAATCAAAAGCTGGGATAGAATGGTTGCAAAAATGAAAGCCAAATTCGTACCCAGGGATTATCAAATTACTCTATTTCGGAGGAAGCAGAATTTGAGACAGAAGCTGATGTCAGTGAAAGAATACACTGAAGAATTCTACAAGATAAACATTAGAGCAGGTCATCGGGAAAGCACTAATGAAAAATTTGCCAGGTACATGAATGGTCTACGATATGACCTTCAAGATGAGATGAGCATGATGACCATTCAAAATGTGGAAGATGCTTATCAAATAGCTCTGAAGGCTGAAGAGAAGATGAGCCGAAAGCAAGGTCAAAGAGGCCAAGGTAGAAGTCAAGCTAGAGGCAAAACAATTGCCCAAGACAGAACTTAGAGACCTAAAGAAGAGGGAAAAAAACCTCAAACTCAACCTAATAGAGGAGGAAGCTCATAGGGAAGGTAGTATGCTGATAGAAATACTTTTCCTCGAGCTAGAGGAAGAGGAAGAGGCAGAGGAGGTGAAGTGAAATGCTTTGTCTGTGGAAAAATCAGACATAAATCCTATGAGTGTCTAGATAAGAAGAAAGATGGTGGTGAAACTCACATTGCCGAAGCTCGAGGATGGAATGTTGAGGCAGAGGATGCTGAGGGTGAAAGATATTTGATGATGAGGAAAGTTCTCTTGAACCCAGAGAAGGAGGTAGAGAACCCAGCCCAAAGAAACAGTCTGTTTAAGACTGCTTGCAAAACTAAAGACATGGTATGCAAGGTCATAGTGGACAACGGTAGCACAGATAATCTCATATCTACAGAGATGGTAGAAAAGATGGAGTTGGAGACTGTTGTACATCCAAGCCCATACCGATTTTCGTGGCTACAAAAAGGACATCAGGTAAATGTCACTAAATAGTGTTTAGTTGAATTTATAATAGGAGGATATAAGGATGAAATATTATGTGATGTCATTTCCATGGATGTTTTTCATCTATTGTTGGGTAGACCGTGGAAATATGATAGAAACGTGGTTCATGATGGGAGAAAGAACACGTACACCCTGGAGAAAAATGGTAGGACTCACATGTTGCTGCCGATTAAGGATAAAGAGGTTAAAACATAAATGAGAAACAATGTACTTCTGATGAGTGGGAAGGAACTTTTTGATCAGGTTAAGAAGAAGGAAGACACACAATTTATTATGGTTAGGAAGCCCAAAATTGTTTTGACCAATACGAGGATAGATGATTTACCAGAAGAAATCCAGGAGTTGTTGGGAGAGTTTGCTAATATAGTAGTGGACGAACTACCTTGTTCGTTGCCACCTATCAGGAGTATAAGCCATCATATCGATCTTATACCTGGAGCCAGTTTGCTGAACAAAGAAGCATATCGGTTGATGCCGCAGGAAAATGAAGAAGTTAAGAGATAGGTCCAGGACTTAATGGACAAAGGATTGATTCGAGAAAGCTTGAGTTCATGCGTTGTTCTGACAATGCTCAGCCCAAAGAAAGATAAAGGCTGGAGAATGTGTACAGACTCAAGGGAAATCAATAAGATTACCATTAGATGTATATTTCCAATGCCAAGGATGGATGACTTGATGGATTTCTTGAGTGGAAGATTTTTTTTTTCAAAGATTGATTTGAAAAGTGGGTATCATCAAATTTGAATGAGAGAAGGTGATGAATGGAAGACAACATTCAAGACGAATGAGGGGTTGTATGAATGGCTTGTCATGCCATTTGGCTTAATGAATGTGCCCAATACTTTCATGAGGTTGATGAACGAAGTCCTGAAGGATTTCATAGGGAAATTCGCCATTGTATATCTTGACGATATATTGATTTTTAGCAAGACAGAAGCAGAACACTTAAAGCATCTAGTTGCAATAATGAGGAGATTACAGAGGAGAAATTACTGACTAATATGAAGAAATCGTCATTTATGAGGACAGAACTCATTTATTTGGGTTTTGTTATCTCTGCAAATGAATTAAAAATGTATCGAGAAAAGATAAAGGCGATTAAGAATTGGCCATCACCGAAGAGCATGTTTGAAGTTCGAAGATTCCATGGTTTGGTTAGCTTCTACAGGAAATTCATCCGAAACTTCAGTGGAATTAGCACACCAATGATGGATATGGTGAAGGAACGACACAAATCTTTTCACTGGACAGAGGAAGTGAAGAAGAGTTTCAATCTGCTGAAGAAGAAGATCACTGAGCAACCAATTCTAGTTTTGCCGGATTTTAGCAAGACATTCTAGGTCAGGTGTGACGTGAGTGGATTTGTAATTGGAGCGGTCTTAAGCCAAGATGACAGGCAGGTCGCATATTTCAGTGAAAAAATGAATGAAGTAAAGATTAAGTACTCCACGTATGACAAGGAATTCGACGCAGTCATACAAGCATTGAAGAAATGGAGACATTATTTGGTTCCCATGGAGTTTGTTTTGTACAATGATAATCACGCTTTGCAATTCGTGACTTGACAGGAGAAGTTGAACCAAAAACATGCTAAATGGGTTGAATACATGCAAAATTTTACTTTTGTGACTAAGCATATTTTTGGAACTGCTAACAAAGTTGTTGATGCTTTGAGCAGGAAATGTTTTCTTATGCATGAATTCAGAGTCAAGACTTTAGGTTTTGATAAACTCAAGGAAATGTATAGGGATGATCCAAACTTCAAAGAGGCATATGAGGCATCTGAGAATCGAATTCTCAGGGATAGAAGCCAATGGACTGAATACATGATCTAGGATGGATTATTGTTCAGGGGAAATCAACTATGTATTCCAAAATGCTCCATGAGGGAGACTTTGTTGAAGGAAAAACACAGTGGAGGATTGGCCGGACATTTCGGTCATGACAAGACGTTCTCAAAGTTGAATGGCTTATATTTTTGGCCAGGCATGAGGAAAGATGTCAAGAAATTTGTGGATAGGTGCATAATTTTTCAGCACATGAAAGGAAAGAGGAAGAACACAGGATTATATCAACCATTGCCCATACCTGAAAGGCCATGGGATGCAGTGAGCATGGATTTCATAATGGGACTGCCAAGGACACAAAGAGGGTGTGATTCGATCTTTGTGGTAGTCAAAATATTTTCAAAGATGACATATTTCATACCATGCCAGAAAACCAGTGATGCAACTCATATTGCGAACCTGTTTTTCAAGGAAGTCGTCAGAATTCACGGTTTGCCGAGGATGTGATTCGATCTTTGTGGTAGTCAAAAGATTTTCAAAGATGACATATTTCATACCATGCCAGAAAACCAGTGATGCAACTCATATTGCGAACCTGTTTTTCAAGGAAGTCGTCAGAATTCACGGTTTGCCAAAGAGTATCATGTCTGATCGGGATACCAAGTTCGTAGGGCATTTCTGGAGGACCTTATGGAAGAAGCTCAACATATCATCCTCAGACGGATGGACAGATAGAGGTCGTAAACATGAGCATGGGAGATTTGCTAAGAAGCTTAGTGACTGAACACCACAGTCAATGGGATCACATTCTTCCATAGGAAGAATTCGCTTATAATGATTCACTCAATAGAAGCACAGGGCAGAGTCCATTCCAGATTTTATATGGAATGCAGCCAAGGGGAGTTTCTGAATTGAAAGATTCAGAACAAAATGAATTCAGGAGTGCTTGTGCAAAGGACTTTGCAGAAGGAATGAAGGAGCTTCATAGCCGAATTAAGGAGCGATTGTAGAATTCAAGTCAAGAATACAAGAGGAGAGAAGATCAACATAGGTGAGAACTTCAAATTGAATTTGGTGATCTAATTCTTGTGCATATGAGGAAGGAGAGATTCCCAAGGGGAACGTATAATAAGCTGAAGATGAAAAAGATTGGACCATGCAAGGTCATAAGGAAATTTGGGGCAAACACATATGAGATTGAATTACCCGATGGGGTCAGAATCTCTCTGATATTCAATGTTGTGGATTTGTACCCTTACAGAGCTGAAGAAGTGGGAGCAGAGGAGGAACATAAAGAAATTCAATGGAAAAAACAAATGCCTGTAGCTGAAAAGCCACAGATGGAAGGCATAATTGACAAGAGGATTAGTAGAATGACCAGGAGAAAAGAGTATTTTGAATACTTGGTCAAATGGAAAGGACATCCGATTGAAGATGCCAGTTGGGAGGATGAAGCAGAAATTCATAGGCATGGACAGACCATGCAAGAGCTCATGAACAGGAATTCATGAAAATTTTCAAGCGAGGGAGTATGATGTAGGAGCAGTGTAAGCAGTCAACCAAGCAAGCAATGTAAAAGCGGGAAACAACTGGAAAAGCACCAGCGCACATTTTGAAATGTTTTGAAAAATTAATGGATGGACATTTATGTAATAGCTAAGGGAAGCGTACTTATATTTATATCTAGATGTTGCAAATAGATTTTGAGTGTTGCTCTCATCTGTCAAATGCAGAGGCATTTATGAGTAATGAATGCAAGTAGGTAGATATGAATGTTAGATTAGACAGTTTAGAAGCGTAGGAGGGAAAACAGATATAGACACCCTCACCCTTGTATCATTGTATTATTATCATCATTCAGATTTGATAAGTTGTAGAGCTGTAGGAGAGAGCTGTAGAGAAGAACCCATGTACAACAGCACTTGAGTTAATATATGAAGCTTTGACTCAACTTTCATGGTGTTATGATGCTTACTGTTTACATTTGTTGAATGGTATGTTTACAGTTGTTTTGTTTCTCTGTTATGCATTTGTTTCAATGTTGCATTGTGTGTATGATTTCATGGTGAATGCATGAAGTCTAAGAGAGGAAAAGAATGAGTTTCAATGGTTTCTTTTCCTGAGAATTCCTGTAAGGAGTGCAGTGAACGTCCGCAAGGTGTGCATTGACGAGGGTTTGAGTTTTATCTCGGAAAGCTTAAGAGAGATACCGTTGTTCTCATACTAGCTGAAGTGCAGGTGAAGCACAGAGTCGTGCAAGGTGTGCGCAGGCTGGTTGAAATCTTTGGATTTATCAACTAAGGTGAAGGTTGAAGGACCACTGCTGCAAGAGTGCATAGGATCGAAGACTCAAATAACCAGAGGTTATTTGAAGATTTGCCGCAAGGAGTGCAAGCAGGGATCCTTTTGGGAAGCTTGATTTTACAAGTGAAAGCTCAAGAAGGATAACACCTTTGAAGTGCTCAAAGGGAGACGGAGATCGAAATCGACTCATAGAAGTCAAGTTTAGGAGGGAGAACACTGAGTCGTTTGGGAAGGGGTCATTGAGGAGTGAATCGGGTGGTCAAAATTCTCCGTGGAGAACTTGTGAAATAGGGAGGACAGTAGGATCCAAAGGAGTTGTAAGGAGGTTAGGAGTTGGATGAATCCTCCACCCTGACATCAAGAGTCAACGTGAACTGTTGGTTGTGGTCAGTTTGAGCGACAAATCATTTCGGGGATTCAAGATTCGTAAGTTTGGAGTGCAGGCCAAAATCCTTGGTCACTCAAATTCCTGAATCATGAAAAGGATTATCAGGTGTGAAATTTCAAAATTTCGGTAATTTAGGGTTTGGCATTTTGGAAATTTCGATGATAAGGAGCCGAGACCCTTTACATTGAAAATTCTGAAGTCGCGAAACGCAGTGTGTCTTTGGAGTGGAATTTCGGTATTTCAGTTTTCCGGAGTTCGGGAAGTAGAAGAGACAGTGACTTTGGAATCAAGAGTTTCAAACTCCCAGTTCGCGAAATCCCAAAGAGGGAAAGGAAAAATTCCCGAAAAGGTTGAGGGACAATAGCCATTGGGTACCAATCGGGTTTCGGGGTTTCAGGACTCAAGAGGTAGAGTTGCATGGTCAATGCAACTCCCGAAATCGTGAAAAGGGAAACATCGAAAAGGTGGGTCCCAAGTCTCAGTCAGAAGGTACATGCGGCGGAAGTAAAAGGAGACAAGCTTCGGTGAAAATCCTGAAAGGCCATCAATCTCGCATTCCATGGGAAGTTGAGCCCATTTCGACATTTCGACATTTCAGAGTTCGGGGAATCATAAGGGAAAAGGAACGACTGTTGGTTGTTCGCTCAAAGTCCCGAAAGCCGAAACTAGTGGCTAAAAAGGTGGCATGTGCTTTTCGCATTGAAGGAGTCAACCTCCGTTGACATTTCGCATTTCGGCATTTGCCAAGAGCTGTGGAAATACATCGGGACTCTCGAACTCCTGAAACCCGAAGTCCTTTGTGGCTTAAACAAAGTGTTTAATTAACCCTTGGCATGGTCTTAGTGAATATCCTGAGTAGATCTCAGCCCGAGGGTAGGGGGTCTACATCAAAATCACACCCAACCCATTTAAGAAATTCCCAAATTACTCTCTTTTTTTTTTAAATATTTCTCTGCGCAACACTCTCTTTGATAAAATTCACTAGTAATTATTCAAACACTACAACCCAAACTCTATTTCAAATAAAATAAATTACAACAACACTCTCTGAACATGATAAAAATGCTACATAACAACTATGTGAACACTCTATGAACATAATAAAAATGCTACATAACAACTATGTGAGACAAACAAATTTTTTGTTGATGATAAGACAATTTGATCCCTATTTCTCCACACTGAGATAAAAACAAAAAACTGAGATTAAATAACGCCCGGAAACAACGTTGAGGACCCAATGTTGTCGTTGAGGAAGAAAAACATGGAAGGTTTCACTCAACTATGTGAACACTCTATGAACATTCCACATTGCCGCTTATTGCTTTCGCCACTCCTTGACAGAGTCTGCACCATGTTTATTTTAGCTCTAATAGTTGCTTGTTCGGTTTTGAATGAAATTTTTTTTTTGCATGTAAATGTATGAATAAAGTACAATAGAGGTTTTGGAGAAACACACCCTAAATGAAATATATTTGCTTATGGCTAT
This sequence comes from Picea sitchensis, assembly GCA_010110895.2. Taxonomy (NCBI): domain Eukaryota; kingdom Viridiplantae; phylum Streptophyta; class Pinopsida; order Pinales; family Pinaceae; genus Picea; species Picea sitchensis. Next base: position 14,477 of record SNQJ01S0193710.1, read on the forward strand.
GGACTGGGGTCAAGTGAAGTAAACCATTACATAAATTTTAAGTTTAACTTGTTTCATGCAGATAAGTAAGTGGTTAAGGAGAATATACATAAAAATGATTTTATGGATAGATTAGTGTTGATTTATGAAATGTAACATTATCACCATCATAAAATATAAAATTAATTTTATTATTAATATTATATTTAATTTTATTATTATTATTAAAAAAAAATTAGCATGTGTTTCAATTTATTAAATTTATGTTAAAAATTTATAAGAAATTATATAAAAATATCAATTAATAAGAAATTTTTAAAAATTAAATTTGCAAATTTTAATAAAATTATTTATTATTGAAAATAGGTTGACATAAAAATATTGTTATTTAAAATAGTGATCAATCTATTTATTTATGTAGATGATTAAGATTTAGTTAAATAATTCAAAATTAGACAATGCAATTATCCTCATATCTAAAGATTTAAAGAATAAGAGAAAATTAAGATATTATAAAGAGCTCATTAATCTTATCATGAAAATTAAAAGTATCTTTCCTTAAAATATTATCCAGAGGTTATCAATCCTATGATGAAGATCAAAACTATCTTTCTTTTATATTTAGAGTAAAGAAAAAAATCAACATTGTTAAAATAATAATGAATTTTCGCAAACTACAGAATGTAACAATTGGACAATTCCTAAACAATTTAGAAATGAATTGAATTTGTCATATTTGTAACATTAAATTGGACAATTCCTAAACAATTTATGAATGAATGAATTGGTTGTATTTGTAATCTTAAAAAAGTAGAAGGTGAAAAGTGCTTATTTGTAACAATATTGATATTTCTAATATATTAACTTATCAAAAATATAAAGATTCAAGAAAGTTTCCCTCTAAACTTTTAGAACATAGAAATAAACTTTTATAGCAAAACAATTAATTTCTTACCATTTTTTAAGGTATGATAAACCTAAATTAATCTCGATAAATAAATAGTAACAATTCAGAAATACATATTTTATCATTACATTTAATATGCATTTTATGTTTTAATTTATTTTTTATAAATTAATCAAAATATATTAAAATTGTATATTTTATTAGGATGATGATGATTAACGTCCAAGACCAATTAGTTTATTGGACCTAAAAAGGGTAAGAAATTACTTCAACTTTAGCATGCTTCACTAAAAATGGATTAGCAAAATCAAAGACACCTTATCTACTTTGTATATGGTTTGTTAAAAGCTTGTTTCTATCCATGTTGTGTTAGCACTAGTTGTGTTGCTTGATCTTGAGTTAGTACAACTAGATGTTAAAACTACTTTACATGGAGTTTTTTGGATAAGGGGATGTAAATGTAACAACCATAACCATTAGTTCCAAATCGAAACAAAAGATTAAACTCAAGAATCATTGTATGGCCTGAAGCATGCGAGGAAAATGGTACAACATCTTTGATTCCTTCATGGTGAGAAAAATTTTGCATTGTGGTTAGGGTATATTTATTATCTTGGCATTAAATGTTATGCTTGACACTTGTAGCAAGAACAAGCATGTTTTAGATCAACAGGTTGGCTCAGTTGTTAGGATGTTTTATATGAAGGATCTAGGAGAAACGAAATAAATCTTGGCATGAAAATACATAAAGACAGGAAATATGGTAAGATTAGTTATCACAATAGAAGTATGTGGTCAAGATATTCAGGAAATTTCGTATGAATAATGTGAAACCTGTAAAATCCCTTTGGATTTTCATTGTAAGTTTTCTTCAGGTTTATGTCCTAACTAATGAAGAAGAAAAGGGTTATATGTCTCAAATATTATATGCTAGTAGGAAGTTTGATGATTGCGATGGAAAATGGTCAACATTTCACATGAAGTTGGTTTCTTCAGTAGACACATGGAAAAACTAGGTGAAGAGCATGGAAATGGTGCTTCAAACACAGAAGCACAAGTATCACCTACAATGGTTGCACCGATTTAGTCTGTGGTTATGATTCATGAGATTTGGACAAGAGGAGACCTACCTCAGGTTATGTCTTGTAAGAATGCAATGATCTATTGGGTAAGTTTGGATAGGTACATGATGTGGTGTTATGTGGTGGTCAAAGTGTTGTGCATTTGACTAAAGGTCCAACATATGAAAATGGAAAAGTGCATCAATTTATTAGACAAGTTATTGATGGAGGAAAAATGGTCCATACTGGAGCGAATTATGCAAACATATTCACGTAACAGTATTGTTAGAGAAGTTGCAGAGCTGTGATGGTATTTGGATACTCTTGCCTTGCATAAAAGGTGATGAATTAATTCAGGCATGATATATCATGTAAATTGTTGTCAAGGTGGAGATTGTTGAAAATGTGCCAACCAATTTCCCATGCAGTTGCATGCACATTTAGATCGTGCATGCATGCACTCTTCAGTGAACAGGTTGTGTAACTATGTGATCTATTTATTATCAGTTCATGTAACTATGTGATAGATGTTATATATATGAACATACCCATAGAGGTGAATGTGTGATGTGTGAGAAAGATGCAATACTGTGGAGTGTGGTGTGTGCGTAGAGAGGAGAGGATGGTTGTATGCATGTGTTAGCTATTGTAATTCTCCCTTGAATAATAAGAATATCGATTATCATTTTCCCGTGGTTTTTCCTGTGTTGGGTTTCCACATAAATCACCGTGTCAGTTGTGCAATTGTTGTTCTCGGTTTAATCTTGGTTTTATTTTCTTTGCTATTAGAATCTTGTTACGTTTATGCTTCTGCTTCCTAATAATGTGTTGATACATTGAGTGCAAGTTCTCGCCTTCCAAGCATTTAGTGAGTGTTATCTTCTCTTGTTTTTATTATGTCATCACTTTAGAGAAGTCAATCCTAGACAAGATAAATATTTATCCTCGCCTATCCTATACAATGATAAGACCTAGTTTGACAACATAAGAAAGATCTTCTTACATTATAAATATTATCCTAGAAGAGTAAAAACAAAACTGTTAAAATGATAATGGACATCTTGCTTGTTCGATTGCACCTACTCCCCTCATAGAGTGGGACTTTCCTTAGGTGTTAATTTGAGCATCAACACAACTCTACTATAATGTCCAACTTTGGATGATGAGCATAAATTCATATGCTCATGAAATAAAAAATCAGTTGTTGTCTTTTCAGTATATATCTAAATATTGAAGTTATAAATATTTCCTAGTAGTGTATTCTTTGCAATGAAATGTTTTTTTAGCATCATTGACTCT